>JAJKFI010000004.1:311857-352507 GCA_029204185.1 Lerista edwardsae
TAATAATAATAATAATAATAATAATAATAATAATAATAATAATAATAGGATTTTTACCGTGCCTTTCTGCCCCATTTAAGGGCACCCAAGGCGGCTTTTGCAGCAGAAAGTAAAATGATTATACGTTAAAAATTAAAACGATGACATAAACAATTAAAAACAGCAGACTCCAATGGATCTCAACATTTTACACTAAATTGCAATTATTAAAATTAAAGATCAAGATTAAAGATTAAAAATTAAAATTAAAATGCCAGCCCAACGTGTCAGCAATTTAATAAAACGCCTCCTTAATTAGAAAAGTCTTAAGACCCCGCCGAAAAATTGCTAGCGAGGGAACTGTTCTTAGTTCCAAGGGGAGGGAATTTCACAAGGAATTTTAGCTTCCTTTAAGCCTCGGCTTTAACCAAAACTATCAGTGAAGATGGTGGGCAGATCAGCTGTAAATAAAAGCAATTACTCTCACTCTCTGCTTATCAGACCAATCAGAATCTGCATTCAGAATCCCAAGTGTTTCACCTACTCACCTCGGATGGTAATAATGTAAGAAGTAACCGATGAATCTGACCTGTTAATCGGTAAAGTCTGGACTCTAAATTAATCTCCCGTAAAATTGCAGTGATTGGAAGCGAGAAATGAATTAATAATGGCTATTCCCCTGTAAAGAGGCACGGTCGTGCTAATGCCATATCAGCGAACACAAACCAAAGCCAGCATTTTCATCCACTGCATCTCAATGACACCATGTCGCCATCGTCATGTTCATGTGACTGAGTTTAACAGGTAAATGTCCTGACATCGATAACTATTTATACATTTACTCCGGTTTCCATCTGATTCTTCTACCTTGGAACCAAAAAATTGCTAGGCTCTCCAAACAAGAAATTCACAGCGATTGTCGTTTTGCAGATAATGTCACTACCCGTGCAAGTCTGTGCAAGCGTAATAAGTCAGTCTTATTGTACCGAATGGAGTTTGCTCCAGGAAGGCGAGCAGCCTGTGGAACCCATAGAGTTATTATACATAGAGAGGGCATGACGTCACAAACTTGAAGCTTCTGGGTATAACCCCGCCCCCTTTTTCCCCTTTCCCATCCCGCCTCCCTCCTCCCAGCGTCCAATCAGCGAGCGCCTTGTGATTGGGCCACGCCCCCTTCCTTCCCTCAGTCCCCTTCACAGCCGCTGGTATGTTCAGTAATATAATTCTGCGGAATTAAACCTTGGAATTGCATATTAACTCATAATATGGTTACCACTGATGTTTCTCCACGATCACACGTTGTTATTTTGGTAAGTTTTTGCTTCAGGAGTAAACGATTCAGCCCGAAACATCTTGCGAAAACCCATTGGAAATCATTGGAATCAGCATTGTTGTGGGTATATTTACGTCACAGCTAACCCCGCCCCCTGGATTCACTCGCCGGCCTATCTAGTTAATGGGATGGCCACTCTTTGGTGGAACCTGAGCTCAGGAAAAAAATGGATCGACCTTGTTTTGACACTCATGTCTCATCTGTTGATTTGATAAGTTGAGGCAGCCAACTTATCACTGCAAAAGCGTTTTCATCTTTTTCTGCGAATGTTCTTGTAGTAAATTGCACGGGGGTCACTATTTCTGACTGAAAGTGTCGATGTTGAGGAATCGGCCAATGAGAAAAAACAGATTTCCCCGTTTGTAAGGGTATGTTGACTTGCGTCCTGTTTCCTTTCAGGTCGGTTCTTGTAGGAGATGCGCATCCACAGTCGGCTGAGTAAAACATTTCGTTCCTTACGTTACCGTATGTAAGGACTTATAATTTTAGCTTAATAGAAAGTAGAAATTAAATTTTCATCTGAATACCTAAGGGCTGACAATCAAAGCTTATCTCTGAGCAACAAGAAAAATAGTCCCGTTAGAGAGACAACTAAAATCTATTCGGAAGCTTAAAAAAAGTTCCAGTATAGTAATTTTCCCCTTTTAGCTTCACTGCGTGCTGCAACCTCTTCTCTATAGTTACCTTTAATGCATTAATAGCATTATTAATAGCAGTACTGTATTAATAGCAGTTAATATTTAAACTGCTGTTAATACATTATTGCTGTTAATAATGCTCCTACTGCATTAAAGGTAACATTATTTCTCTCCCATTCTTCAACACTACTGTTTCCAGGATGGATAACACTAATAATATCCATAATCCTTGCTTAACCTATTAGTCAAGGTAAATTAGAATATTAAATATATTGCTTTATTTCCCCACAGGAACTGTGGGATCCCCCTCTTAAAAGTAGGGGTATTTCTATGTTTTTGGAGAGGACATAAACTAAGTAGCTGTACAGAGGCTTTAGTCAGTCGCAGTTAGCTCCGAAAAACCCCTCAAATCTGAAAAATTGCAACAAAAGCGCTTTCAACTGGATTCGACAGTACTAGGTGTGCGCATTGCTGGGAAAAAAGTCCGGGAAAGTCCAAGTACGGGAAGTGGCTAATGTACAAGATGCCATTCTGAGAATGGGCCAAAATGCATTGAAAAGTCCTATACGTGAACTGCGCCAGTCCCAACCACAGGTATGACAGCTGTTTTTCTCAGAGGTGGGTGTGCTAATTGCAGGAAAGAACGTCCGGGAACTTTGGAGTACCCGGGGTGGGCCATTTCCACCAGGTCCCAATCTGTAAATGGGCCAAAATGCATGCAAAATCCTAAAACCTGTGTTTTCTGAGAGTCTGTTACCATTTTAGCAGAATACCTAGCATTCAGTAGATGATATTTGTCAGTTTGGAATAAGGGAGCCAAATAATCATGAAATTGAGTATCTCATTTATGACAATTCTATATCAGCATGTTACTTGACCGCAGTGCAGTACTTGTGATGCATGAACAGTGTCTTACTTATTGCCTAGAGATCAGGCTGGCCATTGCCCACTTTAAGATGATTGTGATTATTAACTGCTCCACACAGCAGGGAAAATATTAGAGGGGACACTGCTCAGAAGAAGCAGTGCTACTGAAAGGGTGGCCTCATCCTAATTGGGCTCTCCCATATCTTGAAAATATGATCAAGATTTGCATATTTTCTCTTCTGTCATTTGCAGCTTATGGGTTCGTAGGTGAGTACAAAGTATCTATTTCTGGTCATTATCTGCTTAATGATGCCTCTTCCTGCTTCATGACATTACTTCCTGCCCTCAGCAGGCTCCATGAATGCCAACTTTGGCCTGCTGCGTGCAAACACATTTGACACCCCAGTATTAGTTATGTGATCAATCTGTAAACCAAATTTTAGCAAGAGTGGGTTTCCTGGGACCTCTTTTTCAGTATGACTGCATCCAGGGTTGGCTCATCCCTTGGGTCAACTGAAGTGGCAGACTGCTGGTAGGCCACCCCTCTCTGTCCACCTACCACCACGGCGCCTTCCCTTGTTTGGAAAAGGAAGGGGTAGAGAAGAGCGAGTGTGGATGGAAGCAGGATGCTGGGAGGGAATAAGCTAGCACGTCATCAGGTGGAGGGAGCAGCGTTTAACATGCCTCCCTTAATATAAGTAGACACTGCGTGTCTCAGGCTTCTTGCTGAAACGACTTGGCAACTTAAGTAGCGGTATAAGCTGCAGTCTGAGCAAGCCTACTGAAATCCCTCGTGTGCAAACTAGTGCCTCAATTTTTATTGTCAGAAACTTTTTTGTCTTGCCAATGCTGGATATAAAAGTCAAGAAAAGCCAGCTCTTCCAAAGACTGCGTGAGTGGCTCTGAAAAGAGCCGTTGGTTCTGTGCTTCGTCCCTTGAGGCAGGGATGCTGTGGCCGTCTTCTTCCTCCTCCTCACGGCACTGCCACGGGAGCAGCGGCAGCCTTGACCGCGGCCTTGGGCACCTTGGCAGCCTTGCCCGAGCTAGTGCTGGGCTTGCTGCTGGCCGCGCCGTGCATGACCTCGGTCTTCTTGGGCAACAGGACGGCGTGGATGTTGGGCAGGACGCCCCCCTGCGCGATCGTCACGCCGCCCAGCAGCTTGTTCAGCTCCTCGTCGTTGCGCACGGCCAGCTGCAGGTGGCGGGGGATGATGCGGCTCTTCTTGTTGTCGCGCGCCGCGTTGCCGGCCAGCTCCAGGATCTCGGCGCTCAGGTACTCCAGCACCGCGGCCAAGTACACCGGCGCGCCGCCCCCGATGCGCTCCGCGTAGTTGCCTTTGCGCAGCAGCCTGTGCACGCGGCCCACGGGAAACTGGAGCCCAGCCCTGGAAGAGCGGGACTTGCCCTTGGCTCGCGCTTTCCCGCCAGTTTTGCCGCGCCCAGACATCGCTGCTGCAAATTCCTCACTCTTCTATTAACAGAACACTAATTAGCTGCGAGCCTCCGGCCGGTCCACTTTTATACAGTCTTCTGTACAGACTGGCTTTCTCTGATTGGTCGGCATTTGTAAGCCAATAGAAAGCAGGATTCTGTTCCAACCAATAAGAAACTCGAATTATCATAACTACAGAACGGTCATACTTTCTGACTTGTGTCTGTGCGTGGTTTAGCTGCGGCGAGCTGACACTGATCACCCTTAAATCCTCTCCTTAGAAATGTATTGCTCCCCACCCCATCCTCCTGCTGTTCATCGATGCCCCAATAGCCGACTGTGGGGTATTTAAATATCTTCCTTTGGTACTTATTGATTTATGTATAATGAAGAGTCAATCAATCAATCAACAGTATTTATACACCGCTTTTCAACACAAAGTTCACAAAGCGGTTTACAGTCAAATAAGAATAATAAAGTTAAATGGCTTTCTGGCCCAAAAGGACTCACAATGTAAAAAAAAAATGGAGAACACCACCAGCAACAGAAAAGACACTGCGCAGGGGTGAAGAAGGACAATTACTCTCCCCCTGCTAAATATAAGAGTAACACCACATGAAGAACTGCCTCTTGCCCAGTTAGCAGGGTTATGAGCGAGAAACAGAACGACTAATGGCCCATAACATATAAGAGGCTTTGCTTTTCCTCGTTATGAGATGTTAACGTTCTTTCAATTTTACAGATGAGGAGCTGAAGCGCAGAGAGGGTATCCATGCCGCACAGCGCGCGCCCTCCAGAGCGTACATTTTAAAGTGCGTGAGTTTAGCTTCATTACTTCACGCTCTCTAACCACTACAGGGCTATCAATGAAGCCGGCGGGAACAGAGAGCAGCTCAGCAATTATGCTCACTTTGGCTGCTTATTCTAGACAATCAGAATCTGCCATCAGAATCCAAGGTGTTTGACAGAGTCTCGGCCATTGATCCCACTCCGCTGTATTTGACCTGGTAATCGGTAAATTATGGATTCTAAATTAATAGGCTGTAGTGATTGGGAGTCACTAAAATGAAAAATTATGGTTATTCCCCTGTAGAGAGGCCCGGTCGTGCTGACGCGGTATCACTGAACTCGCAGCAAGGCCAGCATTTTGATCCACTGCATCTAAATGACTCCATGTCACCATCGTTAAAATGATCACGTTCCTGAGTCTTACAGGTGATTGTCTTGACATCGATCACCGTCATCACTCATTTACTCCGGTTTCCATCCAAATCTCGTTTGGTGCTAGGATCGCCCAACCAGAAAGATAATTAAATGTCGTTTTTGCAGACAATGTCACTGTCAGTGTGCAAGTCTCTGCATGGTTACTCAGAAGTAAGCCCTACTGCATCGAATGGAGCTTGCTCCCAAAGAAAGTATGCGTGGAGTTCTGAAAAATGGATCGTCCTTTATTTTATTGCATTTTTTTTACAGTCATAGAGAACGCTGCTTCTGAATGAATCAATTTATAACTGCCAAAAACGTCTACAATCGTTTTCTGCGAAAGTCTCTTTAAAGGCATGGGGATCACGATCGCTGATTGAAGGAGTCAATGAGGAGCCAAGCATATGCATGACTACTCTGAGGTACGTCCCAGTATTGCCAATAAGGCATGCTCCCAGGTTAGCGTGGATAGGATCGCAGCCAATGAGATCTGACCCTGTAGTAGGCGTACGCGGATTTTGCGCCCCGTTCCCTTTCAAGTTGGTCCTGGTAGGAAACGAAAATCCGCAGTTGGCTGAGTAAAACTTTTCGTTCCTTACTCACATTATTAACGGATTGAAGGACATTGACTTCAGCGTCATAGTGTGTTATTCAAATTACAAAATGACGTTGGTGTTCAGCAGCCCAGAGGCGCTGAACACATCATCCCTACAGGGTGTGTGTGCTAACGCTAAGTTTTGCAGGAACCAGATCTGTACAAGGCGGCCCTCCCCCTTGCCTCCACTCGCGGCTAGAAGAGCTGGCTCGGACGGAGGCTTTTTTCTCCCGAGCCCCGAATAGCTTTGGAAGCGAGGGGAAGGGGCCGTGTTACACAGGAGCTCAGGATCCTGCAAAACTTAGCATTTTGCCCCCCCATAAGAACGCATAACTCTTGCCAAGAAAACCCCATGGATTACAGAACAAAAAGGCTAAACGATATGACACTGGAAGATGAGACCCTCAGGTCGGAAGGTGTCCATTATGCTACTGGGGAAGAGTAGAACACGAGTACTAGTAGCTCCAGAAAGAGTGAAGTAGCTGGGCCAAAACTGAAAGGAAGCTCAGCTGTGGATGTGTCTGGAAGTGAAAGGAAAGTGCGATGCTGCAAAGAACAATACTACATAGGAACCTGGAACGTCAGATCTATGAATCAAGGCAAGCTAGATGTGGTCAAACGTGAGATGTCAAGGCTGAACATCGACATCCTGGGAGTTAGTGAACTAAAGTGGACAGGAATGGGAGAATTTAATTCAGATGACCATTATATTTGCTACTGTGGGCAGGAATCCCTTAGAAGAAATGGAGTAGCCTTCATCGTGAACAAGAGAGTGAGAACAGCAGTACTGGGGTATAACCTCAAAAATGATAGAATGATTTCCATTCGGATCCAAGGCAAACCTTTCAACATCACAGTAATCCAAGTCTACGCCCCAACCACTGGTGCTGATGAGGAAGAAGTTGACCGCTTCTATGAAGACCTAGAACAGCTTCTAGAATTAACACCCAAAAAAGATGTCCTTCTCATCATAGGGGATTGGAATGCTAAAGTAGGCAGTCAAGAGGTAAGAGGAATAACAGGCAAGTTTGGTCTTGGAGTACAAAATGAAGCAGGGCAAAGACTGATAGAGTTCTGTCAGGAGAACACATTAGTCATAGCAAACACCCTTTTCCAGCAACACAAACGGCGACTGTACACATGGACTTCACCAGATGGTCTACATCGAAATCAGATTGATTACATTCTTTGCAGCCAAAGATGGAAAAGTTCCATACAGGCAGTCAAAACAAGACCTGGAGCTGACTGTGGCTCAGATCATCAGCTTCTTCTTGCCAAATTCAGGCTTAAACTGAAAAAAGTAGGGAAAACCGCTAGGCCCTCCACGTATGACCTAAATCAGATCCCCTATGAATATACAGTGGAGGTGACAAATAGATTTAGGGGCTTAGATTTGGTAGACAGAGTGCCTGAAGAACTTTGGACGGAGGTCTGTAACATTGTACAGGAGGCAGCAACTAAAACCATCCCAAAGAGGAAGAAATGCAAGAAGGCAAAGTGGCTGTCTGACGAGGCTTTACAAATAGCTGAGGAAAGGAGAGAAGCCAAAAGCAAGGGAGAAAGGAAAAGATATACCCAACTGAATGCAGATTTCCAGAGAACAGCAAGGAGAGATAGGAAGGCCTTTCTAAATGAGCAATGCAAAGAAATAGAGGAAAACAACAGAATGGGGAGGACTAGAGATCTTTTCAAGAAAATTGTAGATGTCAAAGGACAATTTCATGCTAAGGTAGGCACAATAAAGGACAAAAATGGCAAGGACCTAACAGAAGCAGATGAGATTCAGAAGAGGTGGCAAGAATACACAGAGGAACTCTATAAGGCCGATCTCAATGTTCCTGATAACCACAGTGGTACAGTCACTGAGCTCGAACCTGACATCCTGGAGAGTGAAGTCAAGTGGGCTTTAGAAAGCCTCACTAACAACAAAGCTAGTGGAGGTGACAGCATTCCAGCGGAATTACTCAAAATCTTAAAAGATGATGCTGTCCAAGTGCTGCTCTCCATATGCCAGCAAATTTGGAAAACCCAACAGTGGCCACAAGATTGGAAAAGATCAGTCTACATTCCAATCCCAAAGAAGGGCAATGCCAAAGATTGCTCGAATTACCGCACCATTGCACTCATTTCACATGCTAGCAAGGTCATGCTCAAAATCCTACAAGCTCGGCTTCAGCAGTATGTGAATCGAGAACTACCAGATGTACAAGCTGGTTTCCGAAGAGGCAGAGGAACTAGAGATCAAATTGCCAACCTTCGCTGGATCATGGAGAAAGCAAGAGAGTTCCAGAAAAACATCTACCTCTGCTTCATTGATTATGCTAAAGCCTTTGATTGTGTGGATCACAACAAACTGTGGCAAGTTCTTGAAGAGATGGGAGTTCCAGACCACCTGATCTGCCTTCTGAGAAACCTTTATGCGGGTCAGGAAGCAACAGTTAGAACTGGACATGGAACAACCGACTGGTTTAAAATTGGGAAAGGAGTACGACAAGGCTGTATATTGTCACCCTGCTTATTTAACTTATACGCAGAGTACATCATGAGGAAGGCAGGGCTGGATGACTCACAAGCTGGAATCAAGATTGCTGGGAGAAACATCAACAACCTCAGATATGCAGACGATACCACTCTACTGGCAGAAAGTGAGGAAGACCTAAAGAAACTTTTGATGAGGGTGAAAGAGGAAAGTGCCAAAATTGGCTTGAAGCTCAACATTAAAAAGACTAAGATCATGGCAACCACTCCCATCACTTCCTGGCAAACAGAAGGGGAAGAAATGGAAGCAGTGACAGACTTTATTTTCCTGGGCTCCAAGATCACCGCAGATGGTGACTGCAGCCATGAAATTAAAAGACGTTTACTTCTTGGGAAGAAAGCTATGGTGAACCTAGATAGCTTAATCAAAAGCCGAGACATCACCCTGCCAACAAAGGTTCGCATAGTCAAAGCGATGGTTTTCCCAGTAGCCATGTATGGCTGTGAGAGCTGGACCATAAGAAAGGCAGAGCGTCGAAGAATCGATGCTTTTGAATTATGGTGTTGGAGAAGACTCTTGAGAGTCCCCTGGACTGCAAAGAGATCCAATCGGTCAATTCTCCAGGAAGTCAAGCCTGATTGCTCCCTGGAAGGACAAATGCTGAAGCTGAAGCTCCAATACTTTGGCCACCTGATGAGAAGAGAGGACTCTTTAGAAAAGACCCTCATGCTGGGAAAGATTGAAGGCAAAAGGAGAAGGGGGCGACAGAGGATGAGATGGTTAGATAGTGTCACCGAAGCAATGAATATGAAATTGGGCGAACTCAGGAAGCTAGTGGAGGACAGGGAGGCCTGGCGTGCTGTGGTCCATGGGGTCGCGAAGAGTCGGACACGACTTAGCGACTGAACAACAACAACAACAAAGAACGCCACTGATTCAGCTTAAATTCCACTCGTTTCTCCTGAGTAGTCGCAGCTGATAAGCTAACTAATCTGTTCTGGAAATAAAAAGAAATAAATAGCAGGCGAGTTAGTTTTCTCTCTATCTCCCTGTGAGAATAAGAGGCTCTGCAAGGGGTTGGCTAAGCTTTCATTTACTTGACTTTTGGAAGTATAGAATTCTAATTTTTCATGTATGTGTTATAATTTTCTGTAGCTCTTAGTTAGGCATAAAATCCTCTGAACTCACTGCAACAATTCTGAGTAAATAGGATTGAGTTGTGTGCTTTAAACCTGCAGTGGAGAGGTGGCTATAAGTAATAAAAGTGAGGGTAATGAGAGAATTTGTGATCCTGGAGTTAGACTTAGTCCTGCAAAGTTTGGGTTCAAATCCCTGTTCAGCCACGGAGCTTACGGGGTGACCTTGGGCCAATTGTTATCTCTTGGCCTTGCCTACCTTACAGGGTTGTTGTACAACACTTCTTCCCTCCTTTTGTTCTCCCATCACCTTGGGCTTCTTGGGGGAAAGGTGGTATAAAAATGTGAAAAATAAATACCGACTCTTTAGTATATTGCATATAAAAGAGTACTGGGCCTCTTCTGGTGGACTTGGAAGTGTTGACCATAAATAACCCAACTGATTGCTACGTTCTCAGGAAGGCAGCAGGTTCTAGCATCACAATGATGGCACTTCCAGCCATGACATCACTTCTAGTGGGCCCCGACCAGATTGTCATTCTAAAAAGTGGGTCCTGGTGGTAAATGGTTGAGAACCACTGCTTTAGAATCTCCCATTGCCAGAGTTCTCAGCAGGACAACATAGAGTGTTCTCTGAATATGACATGGGCAAACCATTAGATTATGTACTGGTTTGCTTGCACAAGTGTGTCTGCTACTATTATGTCTTCTCTTGCAGAATAGCGCAGGAGCCTGCCAATAACTGCTCATGGTTCGAGGAAGCAAATTTTCACAAAAACTGGGAAGAGTAAGCAAGTCTTTGAACAAAACGATCCATCATGAAGGGGATCCAAAATGTGCCACCACCAGCCATGCGCTGGGGTGGAAGACATCATTCCATCAGTCGTCCCAGTGTTCTGGCATTGCAGCAAATCCACAGGTTATCGGAAAGCTTCTGGGATGTCACATGAGAAAATTCCTCTTCTGCGTTTCACCAAAACTGTGGCCCAGGGCTTTAAGAAGAATCTGCATTTCCAAACGTCTGCTGCTCCTGATGGAAGGCTGCGAAGCTTACTTGCTGGAGTTATTTGAAGACTGGCACTTGTGTGCTCTTCATGCAGAGAGCTGCTGTCCAAGCCAGTGATGTTCACCTTAGCAGGTGCCTCCAGAGCAGGATGATCTGGAGTTAATAAAGAGTGGTCTTGATCTGGCCACGTCCTGCCATGAGACATATCATGGGGGAAGTATTAAAGCCCAGAGATTCCTTTCCTAAAATGGTAAGAGAGCACCCATATTGCAGAAACTGGGACTCTTTTTCTGCTGAAGTCTCTTGCGGATAAAGTTGTTTTATAGAGTCATAATGACCCCTTTTGGCTGACTAGTTGCTTCAATTGCCCTAATAAGCTGTATGCTGGACAAGGTTGGAAAAGCAAGAAGACCTGGCATTCCAGGAACAGCTTGATAACTTGTGCTCAGGAAAAATGTATGCAATAGATAATAAGGTGGAACTTATGTAAGAATGTCAAGACTCCCTTGTTATCAGGTGATGGCAAAGTGACTTGATGCATGTAATCAAAAGATATAAAACTCTTAACTCGGTCTTTGTAAGCTGCTGTTATGCTTGATTTGAGCTTATTTCTCCAAGCACTCTCTAACGTTCAATAAAGACTTCAACTACTTCCACTGCTCTTTTGAAGTCCAAGAGATACACAACAGTGCAGCCAAAACTGAAGTCATTGAAGCAATTCTAAGATTGTACTAGAAAAATATTTAGTTTGGTTCACAGCTTCTGTAGTCTGAAATTGTTACAGGGGATTTAATTTAATTGAGACATGAGCATTAAAAAGAATACAAACATTTTATTTTGAGCTTGACACTACTGAAAATACAGTTTTATCAAAAATATCTTTGACAAAGCAGAAAAACCTGGGAAATGGTAATGCTTGAAGCAATACAATAATTATACAAGAAAGCTAAGAATCTGTTAGCTTAAAATACTGTACTAAAATTTGGTACAGTATGGTCAATAACCATAGCTGAACAATAAACATTCAGAGTGGTATGCCTTTATAAGGATAATGATGGGCTAAGTCAAAGACAAGAAAAAGACATCTTAAGTGAGAGTCACTAAACTTCTATCAGCAGTTTGCAAGTATGAATCTTGCAGTGCAATCCTATGCATGTCTACTTGGAAATAAGTTTTCAATGGGGATTATTCCTAGGCCAGTGTGTATAGGATTTGTGCCTTGAAACAAGTACAAGGATCCAAAACTCCAACTTTGGTTTGGCCACTACAAAGGTGGAATGCAGGTCCAATTTTGGGGTTGTGTGCTTTTTCTGTTTTTAAGCCAAGGAAGTTGGTTCAGAGAAGCGATTGCTTGATTTTTGCCCAGATTACATTTGTAGGCAAACTCTATAAATGTAATATTTAAAAAGGTAAAATTGCCTAACATCAGTTGAAATTGGATTTGGAGCCACTCTGTTCCTGTAACTATGAGGATGCAGTTACTTTCTAAAATTGCTCTACAGTCTGTACAGCAATTATTATAAAAAGTAATTTGAATAAAATACAAGTTTACATAACCTGCCTATGTGAGCTGCTTTGAGTTTATAAGGGCACAATCCTAACCTGAAGTTAGGCTGGCACAGTTAAGCCAGCAAAGTTTGGCCTGCACAAGGGCCACCATAAAGCATGTCTGAACCACTCTCAGAGTCAGGGAGGGTGGCGCAAATGTGTGCTGGCCTTTGACTCAGAGTGGTCCAAACATCATGGTGTCCTCTGTGCCAGCCAAACATTGCTGGCCTAACTCCAGGCTACACTCTCATGGTGTGCTGTGAGAGTCAGTAAGAAATATGACATATAAACATTATTAATAATAAAAAATAAGCCTCATTGAACATAAAGGATTGTGCTATTTGTGCTTCCAGAGTAAAATAAGGTCCTAACATTCTTCTTCTTTTTCTAATCTCATCTTGACCTTCCTCTCTGCTGTTTGATTCCAGCTGTAGCTGTGGGTCAAGTAGTATCTATTGATTTATTTCCTGTCTTTTTACACAAGGCAAAATATTTAAATTTTTCAGGCATTAGAGGCTTTACGTTTTTTCTTCAAGAGAAAGCACGCTAACATTTTTTCCCTAATTGTAGGGAAAAGACTGCCAAGACAACTACCTACCTACCTGTAGGCCTTAGCTTGGTGTACTGGATCTAGACCAGAAAATGCTGGAAGCTAACAGAACAGGTGCTCAGATATGAAGCCTCTCTGTAATATTATTTTGCACTCTCATGTCATAATTCTGCCATCAGCTAGGTGGGCAAGCCAATCAACATGGGCTGAACAAGGACAGCAGTGTGGGACACGTTCCATGGTGTACAGCTTCCAAAAACAGAAAAGCACAGGCTGGACACCTGCTCCCCTGCATACCTATCAGCTGATCGCACCTGAGTGCTACTGGCAATCGTGGCAGCAGCCACAAGCTAGTAACCACGGGTTGCATTTTAAAAAAGTAAAATTAATGGGAATCAGTAATGATTGTCTTTGATTTCAGTGGTGCTGAGCTCTGACTGACTTTCTTTGGTGCCGTCCCTAGAGGTGGGGCAGGGTGCTACGTTCTGCAAGGCATTTTGCTGTGTCAACTGCTTCTCTCCCTCGCCTGAGTTCCTCGGGGAGAACACAATGCCTCTATGTTGCTTGCTGGCTACAAGGGAGAGGAGAGGTTTACAAAGCAAGGTAAGGAAGGCACCTGGTGAAACACAGTGTCATGCGCCCTTCTAGGGCCACAACTGATCCCATGTATTTTAAGAACAGAGCTGGAGACAAGTTGACGAATTAACAATCCGGAAAAAAGGGAAAATTCTTTCCCCTTCGAAGTCAACTGACTGAAACGTATAGAAGCAGGTGTTATCTTCCGCATCATAAAAAGCTACTGTCCCTGCGTCACAGTTCAAGGAAACCTGGATCCGGGTTGGACTATAGTCTATTTCTAGAAGGGTGGGAGGTGAAGTCAGAGCTTTGTACTCATAACGGTAAAGCCCCACAGCCCAGAAGCCCTCATCTGGCCTGAAGTTAATGTCGCCCTCCCTTTCCACAGATTCTTTGGCCACTCCCACAGCCCAATAATCTCCATCCCCTACATCCACTGTCCAATAATGCTTCCCTGAGGTAAATCCCTCATCACCAAGGACACAGCGAGCATGTTCAAATCTCTTTGGGCTGTAGGGTAATATCTGACGGGCATCACCCCATGTGACACTTTTCTGATCTGGAGACACAATGTAACGGGGGTGGGCTGTTTCTGGATCCAGCAGCACGTTTTCTGAAAGGCAAAAGTAAACACTTGATTGAGAACCAGGAACCAAATTTTTCACAGGAAAACCTTTGACCTGAATCTTTTGTTTTTTCGAAGTAGGAGACCACACTTTTGCACTGTATGTGTTTGTATAAAGAAGGGAATAATGTTTACAATCAAGGTAATTTTGGCTGCCTAGTGATTGACAGGGACGTGGTGGCACAGTGAGTTAATCCGCTGTTGCTGGGCTTTCGACTGCAAGGTTGGGAGTTCAAGACTGCGCAACAGAGTGAGTTCCCCTTGCTTGTCCCAGCTCCTGCCAACCTAGCAGTTCGAAAGCACCTAAAATGCAGGTAGATAAATAGGGACCACTTCGGTGGGAAGGGAACAGCGTTCTGTGCGCTACGGCGTAGAGTCATGCCGGCCACATGACCACAGTTTGGCCACATGACCACAGAAGCTTGTCCTCTGACAAAACGCCAATACAGGCTTTGAAACGGAGATGAGCACCGCCCCCTACAGTCAGTTACGACTAGACCATCCTTTACCTTTACCTAGTGATTGAAAACCGATTTATTTTTCAAGAACGTGTTTTTTGTGAGGTTTTTAAAATTATAAGTTGCTTTGAGTTGCTACAGGCAGGGAAGATAGGGTGAAAAAAGAATTTACAGCAAAACAAATTAAATCACCCAAATGGACATGGTGAAGTGGTTTGGACTGATCTGCACTCAGCAAGGTATGTAGAGTGGGCCCTTGGTATCTGTTCCAGGACCTTGCCCCCACCCCCACCCCGCATGGACACCAAATTCCATGGATAATGACATCTCGGGGGCGGGGGCTGTGCTGGCAAACTGGTGTGGAAAGGCTGCAGGCGACCTACCAGATGCAACTAGAAGACACTTCTGGTTGCATCCAGGATGTCCTCTGAGGCCCTCCAGTTACGGGCTCGGCGGGGGCAGATATTCAAATCTGCAAAGGCTGAGCCCATGGATAAGAAGGGCCTACTGTATGTCCCTGTAGCTCCACGTGGTTGGTGTCTGGTGTTTCAGCCAATGATGTCATTCAGGGGGAACGGACCAGAACGGGCGTTCCGGATCCTAATGGGCTCCGTGGCTGGTTCTGGGTTCCTGACAAGAGCCAATCAAAAGTGAGTTCCTGTTCCTAAATCATTTGAATGACACCACTGGTTTCAGCCATGTTTTTTCCTTACACTGTTTTGCACGGAGCGAGAGAGAGAGAGAGCAAGAGAGAGCGCCTTCCACACAACACCTTTGCTTTTCGGTAGAGACTGTATCACATGCAATGCAAAGGTCCACCCCCACCCCCCCAAAAAAAATTCCTCAACAAGAGCAGTGTGGGCAAAATAGAAATTTAGCAAATCACCTTGAATCCTTTCTGCAGGGCTGGCGTGAGAGTGCCGACCAGCACTCTTGCACCAACGCTGCTGCCGTTCAGCCAACGCTAGAAGCAGTGTTGGCACAGCAGCAGCGGCCAAAGCCGCCAGCTCAACGCTCCTGTGCCAGCCAACTTCGGCTGGCGCAGGGGCGTTCC
Source organism: Lerista edwardsae (assembly GCA_029204185.1). Lineage (NCBI taxonomy): Eukaryota > Metazoa > Chordata > Lepidosauria > Squamata > Scincidae > Lerista > Lerista edwardsae. Next base: position 327,337 of record JAJKFI010000004.1, read on the forward strand.
TGGGCGGTCTAGGAGGCATGCCAGCCTGGGGAAAGGGGTGGGCTTTGGAGGCAGTTGTTAGGCTGCATCCAACCCCCGTCCCATGAAGCTTGCTCAGAGCTGTGCCTGCTAAACAGCAGGCACGGATCTGAGCAAGCCCATGGAGGCTCCAGCCAGCTCCTAATTTGCGCCGGGTGCAGTGCAGGCACGCTGGCCTGCCCGCTCCAGTGTATGTCAGGATTGCGCCCTAAATGAGTTTCAAACCTGCTGAAATGAATTACTGAGAGACAGTGGTGTCATCTAAATGATTTAAGAACAGGTACTCACTTTTGATTGGCACGTGTCGGGACCCGCCCACCGGAAGTGACGTCATAAGCCAGAAGTGATGTCGTGGCAGGAAGTGACATGAAAAAAGCCCTTTTGGAGGCCTCAGATGATTTTAAACTGACCCAACAGTTGCAACAGTATTCCACAGCACTCCCAGAACATGTTGCCTGGCATCATGTTAAAACCCCAGAGCAACTCATTTTTCAGTGGCAAGGAAAGGAAAGGCTCAGCTCGCTGCCTGCCTGCCTGCCTGGCTCTGAGAACATGCAGGCAACTCAAACATGCAGGAAATTCAAATGTTGCAGAGGGCGGAGTCGACGAGTGGGCGGGCAAATGGGCAGGGCCAGCTGTAATCCTAGAAACCGGTACTCGCGTACCCCCGCGTACCCCCTGCATGACATCACTGCTGAGAGATCAAATCCAATATCCCATTTGTCTCATCTATTTTGGCCCTCGGTCTGTATTAGGACATTCGCTTACCTTTAATCCAGTTGGGCTTTGATATGATTTCTAGGAGAAGGAAAAGAAAACATTAAACTTGCATTGCACAGTAGCAGAGTAGACTTCACAGTGTGTATGTAACAACTGTCGACCGCATCCTTGAATTCTACTGCTTAGCATTTGTATGGTGCCGAGTGTGCAGATACTTTACATGCATCTGGCAATACATTTTTTAAAAATTACCTTGGCATACAGGCAGGCCCCTGTATCTACTGATTGGGTATCCACAACTTCAGTTATCCATGGATACTGGGATGCCTATTAAAAGAATAATAAGGTTTTCCCACGACCGAATGGTCTAGTTGTGACCGACTGTAGGGGGTGGTGCTCATCTCTGTTTCTAAGCCGAAGAGCCGGCGTTTGTCTGAGGACCAGCTTCCGTGGTCATGTGGCCAGCATGACTATACGCCAAGGCGCATGGAATGCCATTACCTTCCCACCAAAGTGGTCCCTATTTATCTACTCGCATTTTTAAGTGCTTTCGAACTTCTAGGTTGGCAGAAGCTGGGACAAGCGACGGGAACTCATTCTGTTGTGTGGTCTTGAACTGCCAACCTTCCGGTCAGCAAGTTCAGCAACAGTGGTTTAACCCACAGCGCCACAACGTCCCTATTTAAAGAATAAAAGGTAAAGGTTTCCCCACGACCGAATGGTCTAGTTGTGACCGACTGTAGCGGGGAACATTAATCAAATCTCTTTTTTTTACCTTATTGCAGCAAAACCACTGATGTTCTCCTATCTTTAAAAAGGTGTCCCCCAAATCCATGGTTTCAGGTATCCATGGGGGGAGGGCGGTTCCCATAATGGAACCCCAAAGATGCCAGGGCATGACTGTACATTTATATCATCATGTAATTGTTGTTAAGAGCTGCAGGTGGCAATTGCCATCTTAGAGGAGGCATCTCCCCTTCATTCTCACATAGAGTGAACATCACACTGTTGGAGTGGTTGTTAAGCAGAGCGACACAGGTAGAAGGAAAGCTCTTCTGATCAAAAAACGACATACTATCACCAGGCTGCCTGTGACAGACAATGATGCATGTAAGGAATAAAAACTGAGGCTGAGGTTAAAGAACAAACATGTTTCTTAAATGCTTATTGGTAAAGCATCTGATTTATGACCAGAGGTTCTAACAGTTTTGAAACACAAAAACCATTAGTGATTAGTTGATTAATCACTCTTGGTTTGAGCTAAAAACAAATAGAACCTCCCCCCTGTTAAAATAGTGCATGGGGAAAACAACCAGGATCAGAACCACGTCAAGGACCAAGTTAATAAAAACATGAGAAGAGCCCTTCTGGATCAGGCCACAGGCCCATCTAGTCCAGCTTCCTGTATCTCACAGTGGCCCATCAGATGCCTCAGGAAGCACACAAGACAACAAGATGCCTACATCCTGTTGTGACTCCCCTGCAACTGACATTCTAAGGGAAATACACTGGTGGTCAGTCAAGGTTCTCCACAGCATTTCTCTTTGACAGCCACCAGAACCAGATGCTCCTCTTTAGACATGAACTAATAGGAACATAGGAACAGTTCTACTGGATCAGGCCAAAGGCCCATGTAGTCCAGCTTCCTGACCTCACAGTGGCCCACCAGATACCTGCATCTTGTTGCCACTCCCTTGTATCTGGGGAGGTTTAAAGCCTTTGCCTCCTATTGCAATTGTGCCCACACACACACACACACACACACACCCCTATTTTTTTTTAAGACAAACGATCTGGCCACTGCATGCGTTCTTTGCAGCATCTACTTTGATCCTGAGTGGGATTTGAACCTTGGTGGTCTGTGTTTTAGTCCAGTACTATACCAGGCTGACAGAAAATCAACAGGTGCAGTGTGCTTTCACACAGCGATATATCTGTAGAGAGCAAAGCTGCTATTCATGAACAAGGGAGGGAAGGCCCTGTTGGCCCCAGCACCCCAGTTTAGGGCTATTACCTCGGCATTTCGCCAGAGCACGCTGCACAGCTGTACTTTCTTCAGAGAACTTCTTTAGCCTTTCCTTCGTATCTGAAGAAACAAACAGGGCTATGGCTGGAAACCAAAATGTTTCTCTCTGTGTCTCACATCTGGAGAAATAAAGCAACAAAAAAGAATCATCACCCTCAAATGAGATTTGAGTCCAGTTCCTTCCAATATCATGTTCTGATGCTGTTCCTCTGCACAAGATCCATAAAACGTGCCTCCTGAGCTCAAGGCTGTTCCCTGCTGTGTAAAATGCCTTGACTCCTCATAAATGACCCTATAGGTTAAGTATCCCTTATCTAGACTACTGGGGACAGGAAGGTGTCTGGGAGCGCAATCCTAACCTGGAATTAGGCCAGTATAGTAAGGCCAGCAAAGTTTGGCCAGCACAAGGGCCACCATAAAGCATGTTTGGACCGCTCTTGGAGTCAGGGAGGATGGTGCACGTCTGTGTGCTGGCCTCTGACTCCAAGAGCGGTCCAAACATACTTGACAGTGTCCCTTGTGCCGGCCAAACTTAGCTGGCCTTACTATGCCGGCCTAATTCCAGGTTAGGATTGTGGCCTGGACTTTGGAATAATTGCATAACTATAATGAGAAACGCTTCCTCTTGCTCTTTTCAGACCCATTTGGGTGTCTGCTGGTGTCTTTTGACATTTTTCAGCAATTTCCACAGAGATACAGAGCACAGAATAGAACTTATGGCTTGAGAACAAGCACAAGGCTATTAGTGTTCACACTACCAGAAGTTTTTGTGTTTTTTTTTAAGTCTTGGACAAAAATGTCTGGATTTTGGATGTCGGGATAAGGGAAACTCTACCTGCATCATCTTAAAGAGCTAGTTAGCCGTAATCCTCCCAGGAGCCAAGCATTGTGCATCATGCATGCGAAAAACCAAAAGTACCAGGACTTTCTTAAAGAGCAGAGCAGGTTGCAGAGATGAGGGTGTCAAGTGAAGAAAGGGCAGGAGGAAGTGCAGAACCCATTTCCGACTGGCTGCCTTTACTTCTCCAATCCCAATCACTTGTAAGCATGTCATTGGAATCCAACAGTGGGAAAAATCAGCCAGGGCAGCCACTTAGAATGGGGAAAAGATGAGGAAAGGATTAGGAGACCTCAGCCCTGTCCCTTCACTCTCAATTCCCTCCACTTTGTGTTTTAGTGTATTGTAATTTAGTGTAGTGTAACATAGCCTTTGTGTACTGGTGTTAGTGGAATTGCTACAGCCCCTAAGGGGCTTGGTTCACCCTGGGAGTGGCAAAATCAAATATGCAGCAGGTTTGATGTTTGGAGCGCTTCCAAGTTTATTCTGCAGAAGAGAGACAGATGAAGCTGCATAATGGGCAAGCAATCAAGTCTCTGCCCCTAAGGGGCAGGGTCATGAACGTTTATACAGAGTCATCCAAGCAAGTCTGTGCCCCCTTGGAAGGTGAGCTTATTAATCATTGTGGTCCATTACATTCCCCCCCCTTGATATCTCTTCCCTTTTTGGCTGGGTTGCCTGGATTCTTTAGACCTATCTATCTGGTCATAACCAGCTTTCTTGGTCTATTGATGGTGTGGGAACTGCTGACTTATGCTTAAAGTTAAAATTGCATTTGAACCATGCTGCTTGGCTCTCATGCTCTCTTAACTACTTGCATCTAGTTCTGAGTTACAACTATTTTTTTTTCCTTGCATTGGTACATGCATGAAGCTCTAATTGGAGTTGGCCCATAAGATTGGTGTACTCCAGGGAAGTGAAAATGCTGCCACGAGGACTGAAGTTTGGAAACGGAAGTTTTAATCCCGGCCTGCCGTAGCCGGACTCTCATCATGGCTGTAGCCTGAGTCGGTATTGAAGGAGGTGTTCAAATTCTGTGCTTGCAGAAATCACGCAGCGATGCATCACCAAGGTCTTGGTAAATCACGCAGCGATGCATCACCAAGGTCTTGGACATGGGCTACCAGGCCCATGTCTTGGTAAATTTGGATCTGTTTGCTGCTTTGCCTCATTTATTCAGCTTTTGCTAATTGGTGGGAGCTACGGAAAGCCCTAAGGTTGCACCCTTTGCCTGCTGGAAGCTCTCCACAACCTCGCCACTGTTTTGCCACAGCCACGGCTCCTGCTAGGGGCTGCAGGTACTTTTGGTCAGAGCAAGGAATACATGATGTTTAAGGCTGATTTACACATAAATGAGAAGACTATTACAAAACCACCACAAACACAGATCACACCCCACAATTGTCTCAAGTAGAGATGTAAAATTTCCAGAAATTTTGAACCCTGTTTTTTTCTGTTTTTGGAGGGGAAAAAACAGAACTTTTTGGAAAAATTGAAAGAGATGCTACATTAGCACTTTTCCCCCCCTTTTCCTGATTGAAAGTCATTTTGTTTTATTTTAGGAACATAAAATATGACTATGGACAATTTGACTTGGCATAAAATTATCACAACTAGCATATTAAAAATATCGTGTATCCGAACAATTATTACAAACAGAATTTACTTTTTTATAATATTTATTTGTAATTGTAACAAATGGAGCAAGAATCTCCTGAACTGTTTACTAGTTTATGTAGAACAGACCAAAACAATTTTTAAAAATCCAGAAGTAACAATTATTCATATTTCCTCTCCACAGTATTAAATAAAAAAACCCATTCTCATAAAAAGGATTGAAGAGGAAGGAAGCGTATAGAAGGGAGTGGGCCTAAATTTCAATGAATGGACATGAAATTTAATCAGAATCATTTTCTGAGCTGTAATTATCAGTTTCAGTCTCTGCTTCTGCAGCTACTCTGTTGTGCCTGTCATTATCACAGTTATTATGGACTTCTAAAAACTGAAGGTTTGCCCGGATTGAAACAAGCTTCTCTACCCTTTCACATGTCAGTTTATTTCTTGATTTAATGTGTTTTCAAACATAGACCAGATTCTTTCACATGCTGTAGGGGATGGAGGAGTCTGAAGAAGGCAAGAAGCAAGAGAAGTCAGAGGCTGTGTTAGAGACGTAAAATTTCCAGAAATTTTGAAGCTTGGATAAAAACCCAGTTTTTGCATTGGAGTGTTCAGTTTGTCACCTAGGACATGCTTGTCCTCAGTGCACAGAAACTAGAATAATCTGATACCATACATATTTTTTAGAAATTATTTGGAAAATATTTGAACACCTTTGTCTTAAAATATTTTATTCATCATGTTAAAATACAATATTCCATGATCAATTTTTTTCTGTGTCCAAATTCTCCTGGTTGTTTCCCTGGGAAAAGCTCCACCAGGACTCCCACAGGCCAGGAGACACCCAGGTGATTTTGGAGGCTGGCACTGGCCATTACAGCCACCCACCCCACCTCCATCACACCTGCCGAGTTCACACCAGCCCCACACCAGCCTACTATCTGCAGCTGCTTCAGTTGGCTTAATGGGCGGATCAACTCTGAATATAGTCCTTGCATTAGATTATCAGACTGAAGAAATATAATACTGCACGAGTTCAGAATTTGGCATACAACTGCCTGTGCATGGAGTATACCCAACTTAGAAGCAAAGTAGCAGTTCCCTTGTATTGAGCAGAGGTGTCCCATTCCCGCAAGAATAGCATCTTTTTCCTATGGTTACTGTTGGTGTCTGTTATGTCTTTCCTTTTTCTTTCTTTCCCTTTTGTTTTTGAGTTATCTGGGACCAAGAACTATCTTAATTGACTTTGCAGAGCAGTTGGTGAACTTTTGCTGTTGTTGAAAAGTGATAAATATTTTTACAATAATAAATTGAAGGTTAGGCTACTCTAAAAAAAGATTTCCACCTTTTTTTCTGGACAAAGGCTCTCTGTACCTCCATCATGTACTTGACAGGCCCATAGATGCTATAATGATTGCTGCTGCCCCTGCTGAACTTCTACCTGCTCATGTACTTGAATGCACAGAGCAATCTGTTTGGGGAAAACAATGGCAACCATCACTTCCACACACAAAAATGCAATTCTGGAAATCTGGATTCTCTGAGGACAAAACTTTGTGTTTCATTTCCCTTGCCTTTTCCTGCATAAGGCTGATCATCATTACAACAAACTGAGACAGCTGTACAGTAGAGCACACACAAAAACAACATACCTCTCCAAGATGCTTCCAATGTTCTAGAGGGGGAAAAGAGAAAAGAAGAAGTAGATAGATTTCAGTTTAAAGCTCAGATCTCAGGAGTTTCCTCGAAGAGAGCTAGCCCTCATAGAAGCTATGAAAGTAGCCAGTAGCTACTGGTAAGAAGTTGACTGGTTGTGGAGGGGCTGGGACGAAGAGAGCTGGCTAAACGGGAAGCAGTCTAAAATACAAATACGCCAACCATTGTACCAGAATGTGACCATTAAGCCATGTTCTGATTGGCTATGTTGTTAAGATGGGGTTCTCTGGAGCAGGATCCTGGATGTTAGTAAGCTGCCTCTCTTCACTATTACTGTTGTCAACAGGCCCCTCCCCTCCTGCCTTAAATAAATGGGGTTGTTGTTTTTACTAGGCTGGATTTGCTAGGCATGTGCATTTGTGACATGAAAAGGAAATATAATTTTTGGACCCACTGCCACAACAGTGGTTCCCAAACTGTGGGTCGGGAGCCAATTGCAGGTGGGTCGCAAAGCACCTGGAGCTGTCGTATTGAAAATATGGGAATATAGGATGCTGGAAAGGGGGAGGGATGTGTGGTTGTTTTGCTTGTATCAAGGCTGGAAATGGGCTTTTTTTCCCCTTTCTGATTCACTTAGCTATTGGAAAATGGCTGAGAAATAACCCAACCTATTGCTGCATTATCATGAAAGCAGCCGGCTCTGGTCACAATGCGATTGCAAAATCAGAACTGGGTGGCTATTGTTTGTTACTTATTAAATACAGAGTAGTGACACGATCATAGCGATCACTGCAATTCCCCTGCCCCTTAAAGTGACCCAGGCAGTGCTTTTCAGGCTGGGGGGTCACAAGGCCCCAGCTTATAAACCACTGCTTTACACCCCTGCACCACATGTTGCTGTGGATCACTTAGTGGGATACAAATGCTTATAATAGGGGGCTTTTAGGACATGGGACAGAGCAGTTGAGAGGCACATAGCATTCCACATTTCAGACCTGGACACTATTAATCTTACCTCGAGGAATTCATCCGCAGGTTGGTTACACTTCTCTTCTATCTCACTAATCAGACCTGTGATGCAAGCTATTTCATCCTCCAACGTATTTGCAAAATTATCTCTTGTCTCCTCAATCTCCCCTTCCAGGTCTTCCAGCGTAGCTAACTGAAGTTCCTCTTGTTCTTTCAAAAACTGCAGGTGCTGCTGGAATCCATATATTATCTCCTGCCTCTTGGCTTGTGTCTCATTCTATAATAGGCAGAAACAAATAAATAGGGGACAAGAGATGAGTTTACATAGTCACAGTACTCAATACGTCTAGGCTGTAGCCTGAACGGTATTTAAAACTAAATTGATTATATCCCACTGACTCAGAGCACAATCCTAACCTGGAGTTAGGCCGGCACAAGTTAGGCCAGCAAAATTTGGCCAGCATAAGGGATACCCTAAAGTATGTTTGGACCATCTTGGCGTCGGAGAGGCCAGCACACAGACGTGCACCATCCTCCCCAATTCCAAGAGTGGTCCAAATGCGCTTTACAGTGGCCCTTGTGCCAGCGAAACCTTCAATCAATCGGTACTTATATACTGCTTTTCAACACTAAGTTCACAAAGTGGTTTACAGGCAAATACTAATAATAAACTTAAATGGCTCCCTGTCCCAAAGGGCTCACGATCTAAAAAAAAAAAAAAAAGACAGACCACCAGCAACAGCCACTAGAAAGACACTGCGCAGGGGTGAAGACAATTACTCTCACCCTGCTAAATATAAGAGGAACATCACTTGAAAAAATGCCTCTTGCCCAGTTAGCAGAAGTTATATTAACTTGCTGGCCTAACTGGTGGCGGCCTAACTCCAGGTTAGGATTGTGCTGTCAGTCATCTTGCACCCAAACAGCTTAGGAAAATCCAGATAGATTCATGCATGCCCTGGTCCTATGGAAACCAGCCAGTTCTGTCACTGCAGTCCAGAATTAACAGGGAGGTTCAAGATGCAGGACTGCACCAAAATGTACACCAGGTTAAACCACCAACCTATCTGGTACAGTGCTCTCTTTTTTTACTCCATGATCTTATGCAGGAGTGGTCCAGATCCAAATCTGTAAGGTTTGATTACAGATTCTCAGATACAAATCACTAGATTCTCAGGATCCAAAACAGGATGGGAAATGCAGCAAAGGGCAGCTCCTGGCCAGTGCACTGAAGCCGCAGTAGGGACCCACGTAGAGTCAGATCCACAGATGAAAAACCCACGGATGATCAGGCACCACCTGCATAGCATTATGATATACATCACTCAAATAAAAATGGGGGTTAACGGGCCTTTTCAGGACCACACATAAAAATGAATTTCCAGTTCTCCAAGAGTAGGCACTTGAAATCCACAGAACAGTTCTTTAACAACAATGATGTTCGCTCCTCCTTCAAAGTACTATAAAGGTAGTTCTATAGTCCTCTGAAATTAGCATTTGACTCTCTACATCTAGAATAAAAAGCTGAAAATTGCCAAGTACATTCATCTGATATCCTAGTCAAATGTTATTAAAATCTGTTATAATAAATCAAACTAATTTGAGACAAGGAGCCATTCAACTTTATTATTATTACTAGCTGTTTGTGACCCAGCGTTGCCCGGGGGCAGAAATTATCCCCAGGCTCTATTAGGAGGAGGAATGAGTTTGTTCCGCAGTGCACCCCCACCTCTGGGGGCGTATGGGGGGCCCTACCCCCACAGTATATCTGTCCAGATCGTAAGGAAGGAGTGTACCACGTGTGGTGCACATCGTTCCAGGCGTGCCAGAGTAATGGTGGAACATACACACAAATATGCAAACCTCCCTCAAAAGCATGACATAGTGAGATCCATATATAGACATATAGAACCCGTCCCTGAAATAAAACAGTATTGATGACCTGGAACCCACAATGCACACTATCACTGTGAAATGAATGAGGAAACAGGGACACCATCAACTAAGAGAGCAACATGAAGGTCCCACTTACTGTCTGCAGGTCCTGTGGCAGGATAGCCCTGATGTATGAGAAACAGGCAGAGGTGGCCTGTTAGCTCCCTGGACATAGGCCCCTCTCAGATCTGACTGGCTGCTGGAACTCTCTGGATCCTGCTCTTTCCACCCTGGCCCACTCAGGCCACTCAGGCCAAGCAGTTTAGTTTCACTTTCTGTTCTGCCTCTGTCTGGTAGCTGAGCTGCTGCAGAATCGTCTGTGACCACAGGGTGGCAGCAGACCTGTAGTCCAATGCAATCCCCTTGGTTCCTGACGATCTGGCCCCCCTCCCTGAAAAACGGGGGGCTGTAGGGGGGTCTGACCCCCGCAGTGATTCTTTCCAGGCTGCAAGGTACGTGTGTGCCAAGTTTCGTGGCTGTGGGTCAAGGTACGGAGACGCCTATAAATAACATACATACACACATACATACGTCCATTTATATATATATATATATATAGATTAGCCTGTGAACCGCTTATGAATTTTGTGTTGAAAAGCGGGATAAAAATACTGTTGATTGATTTACATCTACCCTGTGGAGGGAGGTTTAAAGATTGAGTGTGAGAGAAGTTATGGAACACAGGGAGTATGTTTTGGAGAAAATTTGTTTCGGGACATGAACGTGCTCATGTATAGGAAGGAATCTGTTGATTTTAACTTGCCTTTTTTTTCCCCTTCAAGTTGTCCACAGCCCTTATTTAAAAGATCACAAGCCCTTTTGGAGACCATACATACGCCACAAAGGAAAACGTGATTTAATTCGGCTGAAACCAAGACTCCTAGAGTCAATGATCTGTGACTAGGGTTGCCCAGCATCTTGTGAAATTTGAAAAAAAAAAAATCTCAACTAAAGTGTCACCAAATGCCTCCAGCAACTCTGATGGCCCAGTCCTACTGGGGTCAGGCAGCAGCAGAATTCACATGCCACGGTCAGCACCAGCCGAACAAGGCGCTGTAGCAGCGTGTGAACTCACACACTGCTAGAGTGCCAGCGGGAGCCTTCTTGCCTACTTCTTCAGAGCACTGGCCAAGTCCTGGAGTAGGTAAGAACGTAAGAACATAAGAGGAGCGCTGCTGGATCAGGCCAAAGGCCCATCTAGTCCAGCTTCCTGTATCTCACAGCGGCCCACCAGGTGCCCCAGGGAGGCACGAGACAACAAGATGCTTGCATCCTGTTGCCACTCCCTTGAACCCTGTACTCTGAAGTAGCCCACCACCAATGTAAGGAGGTTGCACAACCCATCATGGCCTATAGCCCACAATGGACTTTTCTTCCAGAAATCCGTCCAATCCCCTCTTAAAGGCATCTAGACCAGATGCCATCACCACCTCCTGTGGCAAAGAGTTCCACAGATTAACTACCCGCTGGGTAAAAAAGTACTTCCTTTTATCTGTTTTAACTCTCCCAACCCTCAGTTTTAGCGGATGCCCCCTGTCCCACTGGTAAGCCAGTGAGACAGGAGGGGAGGGGGAGGAACTGAACAGGGAGGTGGGAGAAATGGGGGCTATGAAAGCAGTGATGGGGTGGATCTGGTGGGGATGGCACATGCCGGATCCTATCCATCAGCAGCCTCCTCGCCCCTTTCTCTTTTTAGACTTGCGCTAGAGAAATTGCTAGCGCAGGACCAAGGAGACCCATTGTGCGGTGGGAGGGCAGGGGTAAGGGGATTTAAATCCTCTTTCCTTGCTAAAACTTCCTGTCATGGACGAAAGGGGGGTTGTAATCTCTGACCCTCCTTACTCGCCCACTCGGTTTGAACCTGCAGCCTAGTGGGAAATACCTTGGTAGGTTAAATCCGCTGCCACCAGCCCAGGCATCAGGTTGCCAGAGGAGTTTCCTGGGCTAAACTCCTCTCCACTGGAATCCAGAACAAGGCAGATGGATTTATGAAAAAGATTTTATTCACAGTTTGTAACGATAAAAGGGGTTGTAACACAGGGCCTAGGAAGATACAGGCAAAAATAACCATAAACCTGACGGGGTCTTGCTCCCATCAGATCCTGCATCAATTTCCTCACTGCTAGGCCTCTCCCAGCAGCAACCCCTCTGCCTCCTCACAGAGCGGCTCTCCCTGCAGCCATCTTGTAGCGAAGCCAGCAGGAAAGCAAACGAGACTCCACACATCTCAGTGATGTCATGCAGGGGGTACGCGGGGGTACGCGAGTACCGGTTTCTAGGATTACAGCTGGCCCCGCCCATTCGCCCACCCACTCGTCAACTCCGCCCTCTGCAACGTTTGAATTTCCTGCATGTTTGAGTTGCCTGCATGTTCTCAGAGCCAGGCAGGCAGGCAGGCAGCGAGCGGAGCCTTTCCTTGCCACTGAAAAATGAGTTGCTCTGAGGTTTTAACATGATGCCAGGCCTCCTTAACATGTTCTGGGGGTGCTGTGGAATACTGTTGCAACTGTTGGGTCAGTTTAAAATCATCTGAGGCCTCAAAAAGGGCTTTTTTCATGTCACTTCCTGCCACGACATCACTTCTGGCTTATGACGTCACTTCCGGTGGGCGGGTCCCGACACGTGCCAATCAAAAGTGAGTACCTGTTCTTAAATCATTTAGATGACACAGAGAGTATAGATAACAAGAGGCGGCATGCTTTAAGAAACGATAGGGAACCAAATGAGGCCGGGGGCGGGCTTAGCAGCCATGTTCGTTTACTCAAAACAATGCTGATTCCAAGCATTTCAGATTGGTTTTCGCGTACTGTTTAGGCATGAATAGTTTACTCCTGAAATAAAAACTTACGAAAATAACAACGTGTGATCGTGTAGAAACATCATTGGTAACCTTATTATGATTCAATATGCAATTCCAAGGTTTAATTCCGCGTAATTATATTACTGAGCACACCGGACGAAATGCTGTCTATTTTAACTCAGAGTGCGCTATTTTGACAGACTATTTAAATCTACACAAGCAAAAATAAAGTGTGAACGGGAAGGAAAGAAAAAAAGGGGAGGGTGGGCAAAAATTATTGAGCCGATGTAATGAGAATACATGAATCTTTCCGTGGAAATTAAATCCCATTTTTCGTTCAGCGATTCGCACACTCGTATGCAGAACACGCAGGCATGCTTAAAGAGGTTGAAATTAACTTTTACAAACGTGCAGGGAGATTTTTATTCGTGAATTCGCGGCAATCGACCTCCTTGGCGGGAAAGATATGAGTCAGCCATATTTGTATACCCATGGCTTCAAGAAAAGGACAACATGCCGCCTCTTGTTATCTATACTCTCTGAGATGACACCACTGGCCCATCCCCTGATCTCCAGCTGGAGACTCACCCAATTGGTCGGCAGCCACTCCTCCTCCCCCCAGCCAGGACAACCTCTGACCACAGACCAGGCCCTTGGAAAATAAACAGAAAGTATAAAACAGAAATAGGTGCATGAAACGTTACTGTTTCATCAACTTCCCGATCAGCAACCCCACCCCACTAGGTTCAGCTCTCCCATTTTTTGGCGCAGCTTCCCCAGCTGGGGAAAGGATTCAATGGGGATGCTATTCACTGGTTTGACTTTCTCCTCCAAACCATGTCAAGCAGCAAGCTGTGCCTGCCCCAGGCTATTCCCACAGCGACAAAAGTAGCAAATGCCAGGGTTTGGAGTAGGAGCTACAGGGCATGGCTATAATTTGACCTGCTTCCTCCTTTGGGCCCTTGTTCAATCATCACCTCCATTGAAGAACGCAGGTACCTGCTCTGTGACACATTGTCACATGCGCTTTTATAGACATGTCCGAAGTGTGGGAGGGTAGATGTCAATTCTTACCAGTAGTTCCAAGCTTGGTTTTTCCCCATCCGATTTGGCTGACAGAATGTTGTTTCTTTCTTCTTTCAGTGTCTGTAGATGTTTCTGAAGTGTCATCTATAGATATAAGAAGCATTATATTTTTTGAAATTTCTATTGTCTTGAGGGTGTATCATTCATGACGGGCAGCAGCCTTTGAGGGTGCAATCCTAACCTGGAGTTAGGCTGACACAAGGGTTACCATAAAGCACAACTGGTCCACTCTTGGAGTCACATGTCTGTGTGCTGGCCTCTCTGCAGAGGCAGATCTAAGGGAGGGCAAAGCTCTAAGTTAAGCCTGACCTTGCAGTGGAAATCACTCCTCTCCTGCACTGTTTTAGCCAATCCTCACAGGGAAAAGCAACATCTTGGCGTTGCTTACTGGCTACAGCAGCAAGGGAGAGGAGGGATTTACATGACAGGGTAAGGCTCCTTGCAACACTTAGAGCTTTGCCCTCCCTGTAGATCCACCTCTGCCTCTCTGACTCCAAGAGTGGTCCAAACATTCTTTATGGTGTTATGTCCTTTGTGCCGGGCAAACTTTGCTGGCCTAATTTGTGCCAGCCTAACTCCAAGTTAGGATTGCACCCTGAATAGTCTCAGAGCGCAATCCTATCTTGGCCCAGTGCTGGTGCAGCATTCGGTCTGCCAACACAAGGGGGATGGCTGGAGGTGCCATCAATCTGATGCCAGAGCCTGCTGCTTTCCTGAGAATGCAGCAGTAAGTTGGGTTATTTCTCAGCTATTTTCCAATAGCAATGTGAATCATAAAGAAAAGAAAGCCTATTTACAATCTTGAAAAGAGCAAAATACCCACACAGCCCTTTCTAGCATCCCAGCTCCCCATATGGCAGCTGCACTTATTGCTACGTGACCCACCTGAAATTGGCTTGCAATTCGCCTAGTGGGTCCTAACCCACAGCTTGAGAAACACTGCTCTGTAGGAATGGTATAGGTCCACTGCAGACATGATTCAAACAGCATTCTCTCTCTCCACTGAAATAAAATCATACATTTCCAAAGAAATTTCACTGCTCAGTAAAGGCCTTACTATACCTTGTAATCGTCGACAGCATCTTCTGCACAAACCACAAAGTGGCCATGATGCACTTTAGATCTCTCACAGACTGCGCAAATGAGGCTTGCATCATCTTCGCAGAAGAGATTCAGAGCTTTCTTGTGTTCACTGCACTTTCCCCTCTTTTGAGGGCTTTTTGATTGCCGATTAAGTTCTTTATAGTTCTCTACTATGTTCTCCAGGTGTCTATTGGGTATGAGATGCTTCTTCCGAGAACAAGTTCTGCAGACTGGGCAACAGACATTCATATTAGATCCTTTCCAGTACTTGGTGATGCAGGCTCGGCAGAAACTATGCCCACAGTGTATGATCACCGGATCCTGGAAGGACTCAAGACAGATTGAACAAGTAGTTTCATCCTGAAAGGCTGTTGTTGGATTTGCAGCAGCCATGTGGTTTTCCGTGAGCTGGAGGTAAAATGAGTTTCTTTCGTGTTCCTAGAAATAGGTGTTTTCCTCTGAACCACTTACAGCCATTAGTTAACCGAGAACAAGAATTCTGAAATAATAATAACAATAATAAAACAGTTCTGTAGCACCTTAAAGGCCAACAAATGTATTTCTAAGACTATAAGAAGAGCCCAGCTGGATCAAGTGAAAGGCTCATCTAGCCCAGCCTCTTGTATCTCACAGTGGCCCACCAGATGCCTCAAGGAGCACACAAGACAACAAGGTAACTACATCCTGTTGCCACTCCTTTGCACCTAGCCTTTGGAGATAGGCTACTTCTAAAAATCCAGAAACTGCATGCAGTCATCATGACTTGCAACCTGTGATGGAGTGCTCCCTCCAGAAATTTGTCCAACCCCCTTTTAAAGGCATCGAGTCCAGGTGCCATCACCACATCCTGTGGCAAGGAGTTCCACAGTTTAAGTACACACTGGGTAAAGAGATATCATTGGGGGATTTCTGCATACACGTTCATGAACCACAAGTGCACAAAGTGAAATCCTCAGCAGGCTATAAATAGATTAGAAGAAGAAACTGAGAACACAGCAGAGTGAGTTAAGAAGAGATGAAACAAGGAAGATCTGCAACAGAATTATGCAAGATAAGTACAATGACTGTCACAGCTGCCCACAGCCCCCAAAAACAGGGTTTCCCCATCACATTAGCCATGAGCTGGCTTGAAAAGAACCACACTCACACCCCTAATAAGGAGACTGCCACCACTCCTCTCTGTCAGTCCACCAGAGGCCCACGAGCATCCTATAGACCTGCTATTTTTAATCACTGTACTGTGGCACATTAATGCACCATAAATGGTGTGCAGGTGTGCCACAGAAGTCTAGGGGAAGGTCATATATTAGTAGGGCCATGGGGGGGGGGGTGAGCCCAAAGCCAGCAATGCATCTTATCAATTGAAAAAATAATTAAAAAATCCTGATGGTGTTTCTTGTCAATTTTAATGCCTTCTCAGTGTGCCATGAGATTTAAAAGGTTGAAAATCACTGCTATAGGTGGTTACTTGAAGGGGACAGAGATACTCTCAAGCCCCAAAGACCTTTCCTTTGCCTGGCAAAACACAACATGATTTAATGGATAGAACTGGAATTAGATTAACCCAGAGTTCCCCACTCAGTAATCACAAATGACTAGATCATTTTTATACTTATTAAAACAAGGGAAGAAACCCCACAAAATCCCAGAATGTAGGAATAATAATATAAAACAAAGGCATAAAAACAAAGCTTTTAGCTCAATGAGTACCAGCTAACCTCATTTTAGGAACACAGTGCCTCTGCCTATACTGAATGCTGTGTAGTGCTGAGTTCAGCGATGGAAGGCATCAGAAACCCTCCCCCAGGTTTTTTTTATACTTTTTCCAACCATTCTCAAGAGTTCCAGCCAATCAGAGGCTTGGAGCCCCAGAAAGTGCTAGAAAGGATGACCCAGCACATGCTCACCCCCTCCCAACTGGTTAATGCAGCTCTAGCCAATTCCGAATTAACAAATCCAGTACTTTGGCCTTGAAAAAGCCAAAACAATGTTGCTAACACAGATTTCCCGGTAATATCCTGCTTCACAGCCACCCTTCCTAGCACTGGAGGACATCCAACCCCCCCCCCCCATGGAGTCCTGGGTTCTTCACAATTTGAGATAACAGTGTGGTTTGTAGCAGGATCTGGTCCTACATTTGTCTCTCTGCTCTGTAGCTTGTTGTTGCCAGCCTAGTAGCCTTTGAAGACTAGGGGGCTATCTATCAGCAAGGACAGGCTTATCACCCAAGGCTTGTGAGAAAGAAAAGTCCTTGGCCAGGACGGGCTGTAGGTTATTAATGATACCTTGGGGAAGTTTTGGCTGGAAGCTGTACGTAACAACCAGTGTAGTTCTATGATTTTACCTCCTGAGCCCTCAGAGGGGGCCGTCTCTGGGTTTTTGTCTAGCCTTGCCAATCTGCTTTTTTTTTTTTTATTTCCTTGGGTTGATAGCATAGTTTTAGGAATGCCTGTTGTAAATGAGAACATATGTTCTCCCTGTGGATCAGGCAAGGCCCATCTAGTCCAGCTTCCTGTATCTCACAGCGGCCCACCAAATGCCTCAGGGAGCACACAACAAGATGCCTACATCTTGCAGCCTAGCACCTGGCCTGAGGTATCCTACATCTAAAACCAGGAGGTTGCACATACCAATCCCTGCCTGTAGCCTGCAATGGACTTTTCCTCTGTGAATCTGTCCAATTACCTTTTAAAGACATCAAGGTCAATCACCACCTCCTGTGGCAAGGAGTTCCACAGGTTTATTACCCGTTGAGTAAAAAAGTATTTTCTTTTATCTGTTCTAACTCTTTCAACACTCAAGCGGATGTCCCCAGGTTCTGGTGTTGTGAGAGAGCAAAAAGAACCTCCATCCACCCACTTGATCCATCCCAAGCATAATTTTGTGCAACTCAATCATGTCCCCTTGTTGCCATCAAACCAAAGTGCAGCCATCTTAAGTCTTGCTTAGTCACTTGTCTAAAGCTGCTGTAGTACAGTATGTAACTGTTTCTCTCTTTGCTCTCATTGTTTTCACTCACTTGCCCCCGCTTGTAACCTTCTCCAATCCAGTGCCGCTGGCCCTCACAATAGATAGGGAACTGGTTCAAGCCAGCAGAGCTGCCTCCCTCATCAAAATGGTCACAGCATATTCTCAAGGCCCAATTGACACAGAGCTTCTCATGTCCCAGCCCCTGTGTAGTAATTTTCCACCAAGCAGCAGCTTGGGGAGGGAGAGGGGTATAAAAATGATTTGGAATTGTATGCTCTTGCTCTTCTTCCCTGCCTGCCAAGTGGGGCAGGGAGATTGGCCCGCCTGCACAGGTGTAATAAAGATGATCCTCATACTTTCTCGTTTGGTTGTTTGCCTTTTTAAATGCTTTCCCCACGATGAAAACCATTTTGGGCCGATTTTCGGCAACACTCTGTCAGGAGCCTCTTTTCCAGACTGAAGAGCCCCAACACTGCAGCCTGTCCTCATATCCTTCAGGTGTAAGTTCTTGTGTGATGAATGGGAACTGTAACCCCTGGCAACCACCTTCCCCGCCTGGCAGCCATCTTGTGTCTCCTACCCCCTGGGAACTGTTTGCTTTCCGACTGGACTGTTCCCCTGAGAAGCAGAAAAGATGGACTCAAAACAAATGATCTCAGCTGCAGCTGCTTGTACCACTCAGTGTGTAAAATACTGGGTTCTTTGCAGACTCCACTCAGACAAGGCAGGTGTAGCTTGAACATTTTATTGTAACAACAGAACAAAACTACTGAACACAGGCAACAGGCCTAACTAACTGCAAGAATCATGTAGTTTCCTCTCCTGATTGGAGGCATGATTAACTCCACCCTGCCAGCCCTCTTGCTAAGCTTAACCCCTGACTATCCTCCTGCATACATAACACAGTGCTATCAGGGTGGGATGAGTTCTCGGAGGAATAATGACAGGAGACAACATGTCTTAAGAAAAGATAGCTGCCGAATGAAGCCAGGGGGCGGGCTTAGCAGCCATGTTGGTACGTCCAAAACATTGCTCATTCCAAGCATTTCAGATTGTTTTGCTCGTACTGAATAGTTTACTCCTGAAATAAAAACTTACGAAAATAAAAACGTGTGATAGTGTAGAAACATCATTGGTAACCGTATTATGATTTAATATGCAATTACAAGGTTAAATTCCGCATAATTATATTACTAAACACACCGGACGAAATGCTACTTGCTGTCTATCTAAACTCAGATTGCACTGTTTTCACAGACTCATTTTTTTGAAGTCTACACAAGCAAAAATAAAGTGTGAACGGGAAGGAAAGAAAAAAAGGGGAGGGTGGGCAAAAATTAGATAAATATATAGGAAAATTACATTAAAATCTCTCAATGTAGTTGTCAATATGAGAGTAATTTTTTCTTCTTCTAGGCTATTAAGCGTATTTCTTTAAACTTCTACACTCACCCCCCCCCCCATAAAACAAATTCTGTTAATGTTCAGAATTTCGAAAATATTACAGTAGAAAATGGAAGGCGGGGAAAAAAGTGTAAACGGGAAGGGGGGGAAAAGGAGTTTTTTCCTTCTAGACCATTAACAGTGGGTGTCAGAAAATGGTGAATAAGACTGCTAGGAACAACAAGAAATTACACAGCTTCAAAAAATAATGCACTCACTGTTACAGTTAACGGTAGCTTTATTGAACCGATGTAACGTGAATACATGAATCTTTCCGTGGAAATTAAATCCCATTTTTCGTACAGCGATTCGCACACCCGTATGCAGAACACACAGGCATGATTAAAGACGTTGATATTAACTTTTACATGCGATTTTTACAGGGAGATACAGGGAGATTTTTATTCGTGAATTCGCAGCAACCCTCCTTGGCGGCAATGATCTGAGTCAGCCATTTTTGTAAGTGCACGGCTTCAAGATAATGACGTCATGTTGTCTCCTGTCATTATTCCTCCGAGGATGAGTTGAAGGCATAAGCCTAATCATTGGCTAGCACTGTACAGCCAATGGGGAAGAGTGGAAAAGGGCTATCAGCCAATTCCAGCCCTGACAGAGTGATCTGCCCCCAGTAAGAGAGGCTTTTGTTGTCTTTTTTAAACAGGAAAATGGGAGCAGAGTGGATATTGATGGTGTGCCACTTGTTTTCTTTGTGCTGCATGTTTCTGAAATATAGGAAGGGACAGAACCAAGAAGGCCCCATCTCTAGAAGAAATCCATCGGCTGCTACCAAACTCCAGAAAGGCTCCAGAAGTTCCCTATGGAGACAAGACTGTCCTTACAAAGGTTTACAGAGTTCTCATAGTTCCTAAAGCTATAGATAACTCATAACTATGAGACCCTTTATAGTCAATTGGAAAGTGTTAGAACAAGATTCAAATTTGTGGAAAGCTAGGAGCAGCCATCTTGGAAGCTGCGCATCTTATTCTTGCTATATTCCTTTTGTAAGTGTTAAGAATTTTCAAGTGAGGTGTTTTTAATTTCGTTTTAAAGGTCAGTGTTTCTACAAAATACTTTGACCTCATCTTGCTTTTTGTCTGAGATGTTTCATGGTTTTGCAATTGCTTCAGTCCAAGAATGCCAGTTTGCATGCCAGGAACATCATTTTACTACAGCACTTCCTGCTTGATGATGTCACTTCCGACCATAACGTTCTTTCCAGTGGGTCCTGACATGAGTGCCATTCTAAAAAGTGGGTCCCAGTGCAAAAGGTTTGAGAACCACTGTGGTAGTGAATTCCAAAAATCTCCAGATTGGTCTTGTGCATTAGCCAAACACCTACTAAGTGGTGAAATTCAGACAGTTCTCACCAGTTCTGCAGAACCAGTTGCTAATTTTAGGTTGGGAGAGGGAAGAAAGGCAGTGGATGGCCCTGAAGGCTGCCCTGAAGGACATAGAACTGGTTGTTAGTTTATTTGAATCCCACCACTGTAATTACTAACAAGCCAGATCTGAAGTAAGGAAGCAGGGGAGGGCATGGACTTTCATCAATCAATCAATCAATCAATCACTAGTATATATATACACCGCTTTTCAACACAAAGTTCACAAAGCGGTTTACAGGCAAATAATAACATTAAAGTTAAATGGCTCCCTGTCCCAAAAGGGCTCACAATCTAAAAGAATGGAGAACACCACCAGCGACAGCCACGAGAAAGACACTGTGCTGGGGTGAAGAGGGACAATTGCTCTCCCCCTGCTAAATATAAGAGGACACCACTTGAAAAAGTGCCTCTTCCCAGTTAGCAGGGAATTTCATCCGTTGCCTAAGGTAGTTGTATTTTCATTTTTGGGCCATAACTTTTGATAGAATGTGTCACTGAATTCCTCATGAAATTACACATTGAATGATATATAACATATTATTCTTAGAAACTGATTTTAACAAATCACAATTTTTACATAACAATTGTATTTTTGGTTTCAAAATTTTTTGCTATAACATTTGGTGGACTAAAGATATAACACCCCAGTTTGTTTCATTGAATTCCTTGTGAAATTCCTCATTGAATGCCATATAAAACTTGATGGTAGTATTGCTTAGAACTGCAAATTTTCACAATTTTGATCCCTAGTAGTGTTATCCCCTCTGAGGGTGGCACCCGGGATACCCCGCCCCCTGGCTAGCTACGCCACTGATCTAGCTAAATGCCTTTAAAAGGGACATATTTCTACGAAGAAAAGTCCATCACAGGTTAAAATCTGTGATGTATATGTGCAACCTCTTGGTAGGCTACTTCAGAATGGCAGGTGCAAGGGAGTAGCAACAGGATGCAGGCACCTTGTTGTCTTGTGTGCTCCCTGAGGCATCTGGTGGGCCACTGAGGTACAGGAAACTGGACAAATAGGCCTTTGGCCTGATCCAGCAAGGCTCTTACGTTAACAGGGCCAGGGTGGGTGGCAGGATCAGCAGACGCTTCTCCTCCTCCTGGCCTAGGCAGGCAGGCCAATCAACATGTGTTGAAGAAGGACATCCGTGTGATATGGAAGTTCCATGCTGCACAGCTTCCAAAAACAGAAAGGCGGAGACTGGATACCTGCTCCCCTGCATACCTACCAGGTGGTCACACCCAAGTGTCTGCTACTGGCAATCATGGCAGCAGCCACAAGCCAGCGACCATGGGTTGCATTGAAAGAAAAGTTAGTGAAATTAACAGGACTCAGTTATGACTGTCTCTTTTATTTCAGTGGTGCTGAGCTGTGACTGACTTTCTTTGGTGACATGCTACGTATTTTAAAAACAGAGCCGGAGACAAGCCGGAGCCCATTCAAAGACAACTGACTCAAATGTCGTCAGTCACTAGTCATCTTCTGCTTTCTATAGAGCTACTGTCCACACATCATAGTTCCAAGAAATCTGGATCTGGGTTGGGCTGCGGTCTACTTCTAGAAGGGTAGGAGAAGATGTCAGAGCTTGGTATTGGTCCTGGAAAAGGCTCATAGCCGTGATTCCCTCACCCGGCTTGAAGTTAATCTCCTCCTTCCTTTTCACAGATGCATTGGCCACGCTCACAGCCCAACCACCTCCTTTCCCGACGTCCACTGTCCAACAATGCTTCCTGGAGGCAGATCCCTCACTGCCGAAAACACAGCAAGCGTTTTTAAATCTCTTTGGGCCATAGGGGAATTTTCGACTGACGTCTCTCCAGGTGACGTTTTTCCAATCTGGAGACATCACAGATTGGGGATTGGCTATTTCTGGATCCAGCAGCGCACCGTTCTAGAGGGGGAAAAAGTAAGTAAGATATAGGTAGTTTTCAGTTTAAGCAGCCTGTCAGGTTCACTGTTCTGCCAGCACTCTGCTGCAGGTACAAAAGGTAGGCTTTACCTGCATAGCACCAGGCTTCTGGCCTGTCTGGCTGTATAGTGCCACCCAAGGTGTCTTGCTGAACCCCATTAGACTCCTATTGAGTTTAGTTCACACCTAATCATTGGCCCAATTCAGTGTACCTGAATGGGTAGCAGGGAACCTAGGGGGTCCACTGCATTGTGGTTAGCCCAATGATCTTCAACCTGTAAGGTCACAAAACCTCATTGTGGTTTTTTGTGTGTGTGTGTGTGTGTGTGTTTTGGGGGGGGGGGTGTCGTCGTGGCAATCTTTCAAAGCCCTGTGCAAGAGAGGGCTTAGATCCAATCCAATAATGATCTCCGATGCTTCCTCCTCATTAGGTAACCCAGCATTGGACAGACAGCTAGTGGCAAGATTCTGAGCTTGGAGGAAGAAGGTATGCAATGGATCTTTGAAATCTATCCTGATGACACAGTGAGTGTGTGTGACTGTGTGTTTTTAAAATGACCCAAGAGTACAGAGGAAAGTCAGGTGTACAGAGGCATGCACAATTTCTTGCCCAGTGACACAGTTCAGATCACATAGATGGAAATATGAGGTATAAGAACATAAGAAGAGCCCCGCTGGATCAGGCCAAGGCCCATCTAGTCCAGCTTCCTGTATCTCACAGTGGCCCACCAGGTGCCCCAGGGAGCACACAGGACAATACAATGCCTGCATTCTGTTGCCACTCCCTTGTATCTGACATTCTGAGGTAGCCTACTTCTAACGTAAGGAGGCTGCACCACCCATCATGACCTATAGCCCAAGACGAACTTTTCCTCCAGAAATCTGTCCAATCCCTTTTTAAATGCACCTAGTCCAGATGCCATCACCACCTCCTGTGGCAAGGAGTTCCACAGATTAATTACCTGCTGGGTAAAAAAAAAGTATTTCTGTTTATCCATTCTAACTCTCCCAACACTCAATGTTAGTGGATGTCATTATTACCCATTTAGTGGGTATAAATACTTATGATGTTGGAGCGCTTTCAGAATAGTGGACAGAATTTTGATTTCAACACATACAGTATATCCCAAAAAAAGTTTCAAAATTTGTGGCAAGAAGTATATGGATTTTGCCTGGTTTTCCATTCCAGAGAATAGAGATTAGAGAAAGGATAGATGGATTTTCAAAAAAGCAAAAGGCAGAGATGGGTATTTTTATGAAGATGGGATTCGATCAGGTATTTTCAACACTAGTGTGCTGCAAATGGTCTGCAGGTGTGCTGTGGGAGTTTGGGGGAGGGTCATTTGGGGCCCCAATGTGAGCCCCCCACAAGCAGCCTGGTGTGCCTTGTCAATTGTCAAAACCTGATGGGGTTCCTTGACAATTTTAGTGCCTTGTCAGTGTCCATTAGGTGAAAAAAAAGGTTGAAAATCTCTGGATTAGATGCTTAGGAGATCTGATGAAATGATATGCTCCATGCGTTTATTTAAATGCAATTTGTACATGTAAGAATGTTTAAGGTTTTAATATGTGTTGGGTATGGGGTATGTGTGTGGTATGTCTCTCTGGGCACAATCCTAACCAACTTTCCAGCACTGACCTAGCTGCGCCAATGGGGCATGTGCTGCAGCCTGCAGTTGGGAGGGGCAGTCACAGAGGCCTCCTCAAGGTAAGGGGATGTTTGCTCCCTTGCATTGCCCTTACCCTGGTGCTGGAAAGTTGGTTAGGATTGCACCCTCTGTAGTGTTATGTGTCATTTTTGGTGTGTGTGTTATGTGCATTATTTGTTAAATAAACAATAGATATTTAATATTAAACAGTATTTGCTTAAGATTTGAAAAAATGAGAAGTTTCAATTCTGCTTGCTGCAGTTAAAATAATTCAAGTGGTATAATTACAAAAACAGAATTACAAAATAGAAAGTGGGTCAGAGTGCAGGGAGTATTGATGGCTTAAGAGGCTTATTCCTGGTGAGATTGTTTGGAAATATGGATAAACCCCAAGGAATTGATCCATAGAAACAAATAGCCAGTTGAGGCTGTACCGAAATTTATTATTGCACAAATTTCAGAGAGGTCCTCTTCATCGGTGACTTCTGTAGCCATGCATTGATGAAGGAGACTACTGCCTACAGAAATTCACACCTCAACACTCGCTGTGAAGACCAAAAGAGTCTCAAGCCCTTCACTGTGATTGAGAGCACAATCCTAACCTGGAGTTAGGCCGGCACAGTAAGGCCAGCAAGTTTGGCTGGCAGAAGGGCCACCGTAAAGCGTGTTTGGACTACTCTCTGAGTCAGGGAGGATGTAATGGTGCACAGTTGTGTGCTGGCCTCTCTGACTCCAAGAGTGGTCCAAACATACTTTACAGTGTATCTTGTGCTGCCCAAACTTTGCTGGCCTAACTGTGCCAGCCTAACTCCAGGTTAGGATTGCGCTATAACAACATCTGTCACATCCAAGAGTCACATGCTCCCGTCTCCTTCTCACCTGATAGTTAACTGTGCTTCACATTCGAGCCAATGTTAATGCTGCAGTTGTTCATTTTTAAAGTATTTGCAAACATGTTCAAAAGATGTGCAAACTTGTCATTTGACAAACTCTCGTTAGCATTAACCTTGGCCCAGACGTAACACTACCCATGGTTGTCTCCGAAAGGGGGAATATGTGTACATGA
>JAJKFI010000004.1:357507-395060 GCA_029204185.1 Lerista edwardsae
TAACACTACCCATGGTTGTCTCCGAAAGGGGGAATATGTGTACATGAGGAGGGAACAAACATGCTCTGTAGTGGGGGGGATCAAACTCATTTCATACAGTGGGCTGAATAGCATTTATAATGCCGGCTGAGGACTGGAAGTGATGTCATTAAGTAGGAAGTGATGTCACTGAGCAGGTCATGACCAGAAATAAGCACTTTTTCTCATTTAGGAACTCATCAGCTGCCAATGACAGAAGAGAAAATATGAAAATCTTGATCATATTTTCAGGATATGGGAGAGTCCATTTATCACGTGGGCTGCCCTTTCAGCAATGGCATTTCAGCACAGTGCAGCAACGGAGAGCAGCTGATGATGGTGCTGGGAGAGCCCGAGGGCCTGATAAAGACCCTCAGCGGGCCACATCCGGCCCCCAGGACTCATGTTTTGACACCCCTGCTGTATAGGAATGCTGTAGGTCCACTACTGACACAATGCAAGCAGCATTCTTTCTCTCTGCTGAAGCAATACATTGCCAAAGAAATTTTACTGCTCAGCAAAGCCATTACCTTGTGGTCTTCAGTAGCATATTCGGCGCAAACCACAGAGTGACCTTGATGCGCCTTAGATCTCTCACAGACGGTGCAAATGAGGCCTGCATCATTTTCGCCAAAGAGGCTCAGAGCCGCCTTGTGTTCACTGCACGTTCTCTTTCTTTGTGGGCTGTTTGATGGCAGATGTTCTTTATAGTTCTCTACGATATTCCCCAGGTGTCTATTGGGAATGAGATGCTTCTTGGGAGAATAGGTTCTGCAGATTGGGCAACAGGCGTGGGTATTGCATTTTTTCCAGTACTCGGTGATGCAGGCTCGGCAGAAACTGTGTCCACAATGTATGATCACTGGATCCTGAAAGGAGTCCAGGCAGATGGAACAAATAGTTTCATCCCGAAGAGTCGTCGTTGGATTTGCAGCAGCTGTGTTGTTTTTGAGGAGCTGGAAAGAGAAAGAGTTTTTCATTTGTGTTTGCAGAAATGGGTGTTCTCCCCTGAGCCAATTACAGCAGTTAGGAAACTGAGAACAGAATTTCTGGGGGGAAAAATTCAGGCTGACAAATGTATTTTTGCATAAGCATCCATGAATTGCAGTGGCACAAAGTGAAATCCTCAGCAGGAGAGAGAGAGAGAGAAGAAATAATTGAGAAAACAGCAGAGTGAATTAAAAAGAGGAGATGAAACAAGGTTGATCTGCAACTTTAAAATTATGCAAGATAAGCACAATGGCTGTCACAGCTGCCCATTCCCCACAGCCCTAAAACTGGGTTCAGCCGTCCCACCAGACATAAGTTGGCTTGAAAAGGACCACACTCACAGGCCAAAACCAGCCCTGATAGATAGGCTGCCACCATTCCTCTCAGCCAGCCCTCCAGAGGCCTACAGGCAGACAGTTACTTGAAGGGGACAGAGATATTCTTAAGCCTGAGCCCCTTCCCTCCCAGTACTGGCAAAGCGTGACTTGGGGCACAATCGTAACCAATTTTCCAGCAGGTAATTGCCTTACCTTGAGGAGGCCTCTGTGACTGCCCCCCAACTGCAGATTGCAGAACATGCCCAATTGGCACAGCTCATCCCGTGCTGGAAAGCTGGTTAGGACTGGACCCTTAGTGGTCGGAAGTGAAATTAGACTGACCCCAGAGTTCCCCACCCAGTTATTACACATGCCTGAGGTAGTTTTTATATTTATTAAAACAGAGGAGGAAAAAGCACAAACCTCCAGAATACAATGTAGGGATAATACAAAGACAGGCCTAAAACGACAAAGCTAAGCTCCTAGGTAATTAGCAGCTAATCTCACCTTGAGAATAGAACTCAACATGGGCAGAATGCTGTGCTCCTGTCCCTCACGCAGCACAGTCCCTCAGCAGTGCTGAGTCCAGAAATGGAAGGCATCAGAAGCCCCTCCCCAGAGCTTTTTATACCTTTTTTCAACCCTTCTCCCAAAGGTTCCAGCCAGAGGCTTGAAACTCTGAAAAGTGCTAGAAAAGATGACCCAGCACATCCTCCCTCCCAGCTGGCTAACACAGCTCTAGCCAATTCCTAATTAACCATGTCAGTACTCTGGCCTTGAAAGGCCAAAACAATTTCGATAATACAGGTGTGGCTCTAACCCAGGGGTGTTCAAACATCAGGCCCAGGGGGCAGGATGTGTCCCCTGGAAGCTCTTTATCCAGTCCTCGGGCTTTCCCAGCACCACCACCAGCTCTGTTGCTGAGCAATGCTGAGGTGACACTGCTAAAAGGTCAGCTCACATGATAACTGGGCTGTCCCATATCTTGAAAAATATTATCAAGATTTGCATATTTTTCTCTTTTATCATTTGCAGTTAAAAGAGTTCCTGAGTGCGAAGAAAAGTGCTTATTTCTGATCATGACCTGCCTAATGACATCACTTCCTGCTTTATAGAACATCACTTCCGGCCCTCAACCGGCATCGTGAATGGCTGTGTGAAACGGGTTTGACATCTCTGCTCTAACCAGTATCTCACTGGACAGCCGTCTTTCCCAGCAGACATCCATCAGTCCCAAAATGGAGCTCTGGGTTCTTCACAATGACAAGTCAGACTCTCTTCTATGGACAGGCTTGCAACCTCTTTAGCTGAAAAGGACCCTCATCTTCTCCACTCGGCATTGAACAAACAAACTCTTTGCTTCATATCAAGCCTGTAAGAAGCACCCTTCCCTTTGAAAGTGGAGGCTTACAGGATTGTCCTCACTCATTAAGGCAGCAAAATATTTCATGCTCTCAGGTTTTAGGATTTGATACAGGGCAAGGCTTGTTCCTCTCCCTTCTTGTCCCTGTTGGGGGTGGGTCCAGGGAAGGAGGAGAGCGGTGTTTCTCTAAGCACACTGGCTGCTGGCGGTGGGGTCGGTGGCTTGGCTTTGTGCTTGGCCGGCAACGTTGCCGTTGCATCATTCAAGGTAGTTTGTACATCCGTGCCACTGACGTTGGGGTGGGGAGGCTCACTCTTTGGTGCCAAGCTCTTGACGCATCAACAGGGTCCTTACTCGGCACTTGGCCTCCATACGCACCTCTGGCACATGCCGCAGTTTCTTGAGCTGCTTTCTCTTCCGAGTCCTGGCCTTCTTCTTGCCTTGCTGTTTGACACCCATCGTTCCGTGCTCTTGCCTTCAAATGTCACCAGACTTCCGCCAGGCATGCTCAGTTATAGGCAATAGCATGCAAATGAAGAGGCAACTTGGAGGCTGCTGATTGGGCAGCATCTGTCTGCACAGCAGCCAGGGAATCATTGTTACACTGCATGTGGCTGTGACCTATTCTTTGCCATAGTCAACGATAGCACCTATCACTGTAAAACTGGGCAAGAATTGAAGCCTCCTAAAAGCATGTTTTAGAGTTTTCATTGCACTTTGTCTTCCACTCACATTCCTAACGCCTTGTACATCTCATTGGGCAGACGGTCGTCAACTAGTCCTACTTCTTGGGCTCTCCATGTAGGAGGCTGCTGGACAAATGTTATTAAGAGCACAATGCTAACTTGCGCTGGAACAGCAAGGCCAGTGGGCCTCTGCTGTGTCCAGCGCAGGTTGGGAGTGCTCAGGAGCATCCCAGGGCAAGGGCACATTCGCACCCTTGCCCCAGGGGAGGCTCCAGCCTCCCCTACGTGCACCTTGGATATGCGCCTGCTGTGTAGCAGGTGCAGAGCTGAGGACACCACATGGCCCAAATTGGGGCCACGCGGCCTAACCCTAACCCAGCCCCAGCCCCTCCCTGAGCTGGCACACCTCCCAGCCTGCCCGCCCCTGCCCAGTCCCTTCCTCCCTCATGCCCTCCCCCCACCTAGAAGTGCTGTTGCACCAGCTGAATTCGGCTGGCACACGAGCAGGGCAGTGTGGCCTTGGGCCGACACCCTTGACACCAACGCTGCTACCAGAGTCAGCCCTATATCACCAGCGTTGACACGAGGCTAGTGTTGGCCAAACGGCACTTACAGGATTGCACCCTAAGCGTCCCAACTCCAGCCTTCCAGTTCCCATCGTGGCCTTACTGGGCCTGCCATGGCCAAAGAGAAACAGCCACATCCCCTACCCTGCAAATTCTGCACCAGACTCAAGCAGCACAGGCTGTTGGGGTTCACGCTCTCCAGTCTGACAGTGTCACAACTCATTTGTTAGTGCCTGCACCTTACATTTTTCATGTTGGGATGAAAATCAGCAGTCATGTTTTTTCCTTAGCGTATAGAGCAGCATCTCTCAACATTTGTCCCCCACAGTAACACTTTGCACCATCCACCTATGGGAGGCACCACCGGAAGTAACTGGTAATTATGTTGTAATGGCCGGTGGTAGGCCTATCTGCTGCCTTCCATTTTATGTTATGATTTAAGCCACTGTCTCACATTTTGTGTGCCTGCCAGCAATATTCTGTGTGTTTTCCAGAGGTGGGGGGAGGGGGAGCTGCCTGCGCGCGCACCCTGCGGCCCCCCATAAGAAGCAAGAGAAGTTGGACTCAAAAAGACCTTAGCCGCCGCCCTTGACTGATGTTATGATTTATGTTTTGTGTGTACCCATTAAGCCAGGTGCCCGCCACCCTAATGCGGGGAGCAACTCCTGTTGACCTCGCTGTTGGTAGGTGTCTGTCCCATTATTTTTGGCACGACGGAGATGTCTTTTATCAATCGCAGGTGCCTAACCCACCGTCTTCCAACAAGGGGGACATCTCCCACTTGTCAAGATGAATGATGTGACCCATGTAGTAGCTTGTTATATATCATTGTACTGTCAAAAGGTTTGTGCCTGCTAATTAGCACTGATGTCCTGATAAGTGGGCACCTCACCTGTGTAAGCTAGCGTAACTTAGGTAAGGAAGAGAGAGAAAGCAGCGACTTGACTTGGAGCAACTTGACTTCGGACACCAGCACACCGCGGTGTCACTCCAAGCCACCAGATGACACTTTGTAAGTGTTGCTTTGCTTGCTGATATGAGCTCTGTTGTAGAAATAAAATGCCTTTGTATCCTGACTCTCGACTGAGCATATTCCTTCCACTGATACCCACAACAAAAAACAACCCCGGCCTGTGGCTCAGCTGCCCGGCTGGAACAGATGTTATTGGCAGTTCCTTCTGGATTGGAAGGGTAGATATTGCTACATGCTCACAGAAGCGAAGGGTGTTAATACAAACCCCGGATCCAACCCATGCGCCGGGGCTTGGAGATCCCAGGTTTAGATGCACCCATGGTATTCAGTTTAATTCAGTTGAAAATGGACTTGGCATACAGGTGAACTGCAACTCCAAGTGGCAGTTCCGGAACAATATTCCATTAGGGCCATACTTTCCTTAGTTTCCCTAGTTTGAAACAAGTATGAAGTGAGATAAAAATAACATTGATTGAGAAAACCTGAGCATTAGAAAGGATCTTTATTGAGGGATCGAAGAAGCTATTGAAAGAACAAGGATACTGAAGTTTCTATAATAGCAGCATATCCGTGACAGAATTGAAAAAAAAAATGTAAGAAATTGCAATGCTCGCAAGCAATACAGCGATTATATTAGAAGGCTATGCATTTCTTGCCCTAGGTTACAATGACTGCAAAATTACCTGAATAAATGTGTTAAGATATATACGTTAAGACTCTACTTCACATAACGTACACATATACGTTAAGACTCTACTCCCCTGCTGTTTTACATTGAGCTGTGGCCTAAAAATTGCAGTTCCTCTCATTGTTCAAAGTGGCCAGAGAATGAGCAAAGGATGTCTGTGCTTATCAGTATGGAATGAAGAGTTTAACCAGTTTCTCCTCAGCAAAAAGGAATTTTGTTCTCTACATGACAATGGAAGAGATCGCTTTAGCTTTTACTAGATATGGGCATGAAGCCAAAACCTGTCTATTGAATATGTATACTAACGTGCAAGCTGTTTGGTCAACTTCTGTGCGTATGTGCAAGTACAGCTTCAAACTGGGAGCTCAGGAGGAGGAGTAACAACAAATTCCTCTAACAACTAATCTAAAGGGACTTAGAACCAGGAAAGTGTGTGTGTGTGTGTGAGAGAGAGAGAGAGAGAGAGTGTGTATAGGTGCAGGTTGCAGTGAATATGTCACTGAAATTAAGAACTACTAGCTGGACACACCTGAGTATCTGCTACCAACAATCAGGGCAGACCATGGGTTGCATTCAAAGAAAGTTAGAGCGCAATGGTGCGGCAGCCACTATGCCCGTGGAGGGTGTCACAAACGTGCTGTAAAGCACGTTCGCAGAACCCAGAGAGGAAGCAGGCCCACTGGGGCTGCATTTGGAGCCCCTGGCTGCCAGCACAGGCAGCTAAGACGCTGAACGATGCATGGGCATGGGGAGGGTGGCGGGGAAGTGGAAAGGGGGCATTTCTGGGCTGGGGAAGGCCAGGGTAACCAGATGTCACAAGGAGGACCCCAAAACGTAGGGCATTCAAGAAAAGTGTAGGATGTTACAAAATAAAAGCTCATTCATATAGATAGATAGATAGATTTTGGGGTGTCTTGTCCTTCTTTAATGCAACCCAATGCACAGAGGAAGAAAGGACAAACATGCAAGCAATGTAGGCAGCCCTTCTTGAATGCTAGTGCTCCCTGTCTATCTTGAAATGTAGGACATTTTGAAATTTATCCAGAAGGTTGGCCTCCCTCTGGGGAGGGCAGAACAGGGTGGATCAGGCATGGGAGGGTTCGGTAGTGGGTTCGGTAGAGGCCTCCTCTCCCATATCCTAACCCCTTTCCTGGACCAGTCAACCTTACATGCGGGCGCTCAGACTTCCACCAGCTAAACAGCTGGTGGAGATCCAAGTAGACCTATAGGGCAGGCTGGGGTGTTACTCGGAATAAAGGGCAAAAATCTGCTTACCCCGAGGAGACCTCCTGCTGTCTCCTAACTAGCACTGGGTACAGTGCAGGCCATGTGGCCTGGCTGTGCCAGCGCTAGTTAGGATTGGGCTATTGGTCATTAGTCGGTCCCACTCAAATAAATAGGACTTAGGGCTCAAGCCTATCCAACTTTCCAGTGCCAAGGCAGCCCCGAGGTAAGGGAACAAATATTTCCTTACCTTGAGGAGGCCTCCCATGATTGCCCCCCACACACACACACACTACCCCACTGGCATGGCTGTATCAGTGCTTGCAGCGCAGGCTTATGCATGTTTAAACAGAAGTAAGCCCCAACTTATTCAATGCGATTTACTTCCAGGTAAGTTACACACAAGATTGTAGCCTTGGTCACAATTAACTTGCTGCCTTGATTTCAGTGATGTTTAGTTACGATTGACTTTGGCGTACAGCCCCCGCATTTTAAGAACAGATGCGGAGACTACTTGATGAGTTAGCAATTCGGAAAAATGGGAAAACCTCTTCCCCTTGGAAGTCGATTGACTCGAAAATAAAAAGGCGAGTCTTATCCTCTGCATCGTAAAAAGCGACTGTCCCTGCATCATAGTTCAAAGAAACCTGGATGCGGGTTGGGTCATCGTCATCTTCATCTATTTCTATCAAGGTAGGAGGTGAAGTCAGAGCTTTGTACTGATCATAGTAAAGCCCCATTGCCCAGATCCCCTCATCTGGATTGAAGTCAATTTCCTCCTCCCTTTCGACAGATTCTTTGGCCACTCCCACAGCCCAATAATCCCCATCCCCTACGTCCACTGTCCAATAATGCTTCCCTGAGGTAAATCCCTCATCACCAAGGACACAGCGAGCACGTTCAAATCTCTTTGGGCTGTAGGGGAATTCTTGGCGGACGTCTCCCCATTTGACGCGTTTACGATCTGAAGACACAATGTATCGGGGGTGGGCTGTTTCTGGATCCAGCCACACATTTTCTGAAAGACAAAAGTAAACACTCGATCGGGAAACGGGAACCAAAGTTGTTCACAGCAAAATCTTTTAACAGTCTATTGTTTTGGTAAGATAGTATACCAAGTGCTCATGCTGTATGTACAGTGGGCCCTCAGTATCCATGGGGGACCTGTTCCTGGAAACCCCCCCCCCAATACTGATTACCACAGATAATGAGAACCATAGAAAACCCTCAAACGATCTCCTGTATATGATCAAAAAGGTCTTCTTGTTATGTATGGGATGTGTTCCGGGCACAGGAGGCCACAAGCCGCCTCCATGGGCCTCAGAAGGCCATCCGGATGCATCTGAAAGGCGCTTCCGGTTCTCTGCAAAAATTGGAAGTGTCTTCCAGGCACCCAGGAAGCTTTCTGATCCCCAGGGAGAACAGCACAACCCCCTTTCACCTCAGAACATCTCCTAGATGTGACTGGAAGACTCTTCCAATCGCATCTGAGATGTCCTTGGGCCTCTTCAGATGCAGGGTTGGCACCCATGTTGGGTCAAATCATGGGTGTTGAACCCGTGGATGAGAAGGGCCCACCGTATAGGTATATAGAAAAAAAGGGCAGAGAGCACTTTGACTTGCACCAATGGGAAACATTCTAGAACGCAATCCTGTGGATTGAAAATGTTTGTACTGAGGGGTACTAAGGGCCAAAACAGACACAACCCTGGAGATCTTGATTAGATATTCAAATGTTTGCACATTAAAAGTTATTAAGGGTAGATAGTTGCATTATGGCAGCGGGACTGGGTGCCAAGGAGATTTTAACTTGTTCCCCAATCTAAATGTCCATCAAGTAGTGGCATACCTGGGGGGGTCAAGGCGGCAAATACAGAGTAGCATGACAACCTCCCCCAAACCGCCAGCAGCCCACTTCTCCATGTATTGAAGGGAGCAGGCACCTCTTCAACTGGCACCCGCTCCCTCCCCTCCAATACGTGGAATAATCTCTGGCCACCGCAACGTTGTTCCTTGGATCGATGGAGGAATGTCATGCCGCTATGGGCAGACCCCCTTTTTTAAAGGGGGAAAGAAAAGAATGAGTGGCCCAGAACAGTTGGGACTGGGGGGGGGGGCAGACGGGGTGTTCCCCCGGGTGCTGTCCCCCCCTCCCAATTTCCCCTGCCATCAAGTGCCTAATGGGGCTGTGTGTGATTTTGAACAAAAATGGCATTGGGGGCAAAGGGATTGGTGTCCAGAGTCAGTCAAATTGGGCATTGGTGGAAAGCCCACCTGGCCAAGACACCCCTGCTAACTGGGCAAGAGGCACTTTTTCAAGTGGTGCCTTCTTACATTTAGCAGGGGGAGAGCAATTGTTCCTTTTCACCCCCGTGCAGTGTCTTTTCTAGTGGCTGTTGCTGGGGGTGTCCTGCATTTTTTTAGATTTTCCCTTTTGGGACAGGGAACTATTTAACTTCATTATTATTTGTAATCCACTTTGTGTTGAAAAGCAGTATATAAATACTGTTTGATTGATTGATCTTTCAGTAGTGATTACAGCAGTGACACCCAGCATACAATCAGGGGATACAGTGCAGGGCTCTGCCCTAGGAACTTGGGCAACCTGGCACTACCACGGGTTAACCCCCCACTCTTCCTCAGCACCAATAGGGTAAAGGTTTCTCCACGACTGAATGGTCTAGTCGTGACTGACTGTAGGGGGTGGTGCTCATCTCTCTTTCGAAGCCGAAGAGCCGGTGTTTGTCCAAGGAGAAGCTTCCGTGGTCATGTGGCCGGCATGACTATACGCCAAGGCGCACGAAATGCCGTTACTTCCCACCTATTTATCTACTTGCATTTAGGTGCTTTCAAACTGCTAGGTTGGAAGGAGCTGGGACAAGCAACGGGTGCTCACTCCGTCGCATGGTCTCGAACTGCCAACCTTCTGGTCAACAGCTCGGCGGTTTCACCCGCAGCGCCACCATGTCCTCTATAACCATTACTCAGCTTCTATTTGCCCCCATGCCCCACAAACGTTTGACTAATAAATGAAGCATCTGTTTTTGGCCGTCACTATGTATCAGGTACAGAAGCTTACCTTTAATCCATTTTGATTTCAGTGTGGTCTCTAGGAGGGGTAAAAGAGAAAAAGGTAAAATGTCCAGAACAGGCTCCACAGCGTGAGTCTATACAATAAAGCAGTTCTGCATCATTACTGATAAATCCATATGTAAAATAGAAATAAACACATCATCAGCCTGTGCCAGCGGACTTTGTTCCAGGGACCTCACGACCTGGAGCCACCACTAGTTAAATCCCCACTCCCCCATCATCACAATCTAGCTTGAATTTTCCCAGCACCTCATCAACTTTTAATTGAAAACAGAATCATGCGTTTTAATAATATGTATTGGATAAAGAAGCTAGTCCAATTTGATTTTGATGTGGACTCTAGGAACGAAAGAAGAACCTGTAATCCATTTTTATTTCCGTGTGCTCTCAAGGAGTGGTCAGAGCTTAAGAAAATATGGCAAAATTTCCATTGCAAACTAACAGAACAGGCTTCACAGTGTGTGTCTATACAAAAAACCAATCATATGGTTGAAAATCCTTCAGTATTGGAGACAGTAGTGCATCAGGGTGCACCACCAGTGCAGGGCTTTGCTCCAGGGCCCTCAGCAAACTGGCACCAGCATTGATTAAAATCCCCATGCCCCACCCTTAGGCTGCAATCCTATACAACCTTCCTGGGAGTAAGCCCCACTGAACACAATGTAATGCGTAGGATTGGGCTGTTAGTCTTTTCTAGACCTGATAATTTCGGCTGGCAGGTTAGATATGGCCTGCAGGCCATAGATTGCTGACCCCTGTGTTAAAGCAAGAATAGTTATACATACTGGTAGAATTACCAATGGCAGCATTGAGGTGGCACCCTTAAATCAATTAGGGTGCAATCCTAACCTGGAGTTAGGCCAGCAAAGTTTGGCTGGCACAAGGGCCACCGTAAAGTATGTTTGGACCACTCTCGGAGTCAGAGAGGCCAGCACACAGACGTGCACCATCCTCCCTGTTTCTGAGAGTGGTCCATACGTGCTTTACAGTGGCCTTTGTGCCGGCCAAATTTGCTAGCCTAACTGTGCCGGCCGAACTCCAGGTTAGCATTGCGCCCTTAGTGAATTAGATCAAGAGATTCAAGATGATTTTAACAGATACAAAGGCACCCCTCGTAATATGAGTGAAGGCAATCATAGTGCACAAGACCCTAAAATGAAATCCCAACATTATTTTAACGCTTAACCAGAAGCATGAGAATCTGCACGTCAGTTCTTTATGGCCAGAAACCACGGAAATAGCAGATTACGTTTATTTCATTTTTATGCTGACATTTTTTGCCAAGGAGCGTGGGGCCGTTTACATGGTTTCCCAGTGGGTTGTGAAGTAGGCAAAGCTGAGAGAGAGAGTGACCAGCTTCAAGGTCCAACAAGTGTGATTTGTAGCTGAGTAAAGATTTGAACTCTGGTCCAATTCTTCATCACATTGGCAGAAAATCAGCAGATAAGGCTTGTTTAGACAGCTATACACCCAGGGGCATAGTGTGCCTTGCCTGTGCTGGGGGCAAGGCATGCGTTGCGCTGCCCCGCAGCATGACGCCATGATGTTCTGCTTGGGACTTCACTGCTATGGCCCGAGTGATTTTCAAAGCCGGAAAGTAAATGGGGGCACCTGGCGCCTCGGTGATTGCTGGCGCAGCCTGGGTGAAAACGTCCGGGCCACGTCAGCGAGCGAGCAAGTCTGGTGCCTGGGAAGCCAACGGAGGTGCCTGGGACTTCACTGCTCCTGCCGCCAGGGCAAAATCACCCCAGCGGCGACAGCACGAGCCAAGGCAGCAGCACACACCTTTCTGCCTTCCCCAGCAGTGTGTGCCTTGCTGCCTTCCTAAGCTGGGAAGGCAGAGAGGCGTGTGCGGGGACTCCTAATTCTTAGGGGCACAACATTTTGAGCCCCTAAGAATGTTGCACCCAGGGCAACGGCCCCCTTGCCCCCCCCTTGCGATGCCTCTGTATACATCTGTTAAGAGCACTGAACCACTATCAGTAAGAGGGCAGGACTGTGGATTTTTAATCCAATGGGGCATTTGATTACCTCTGAGTGTCCTCAGTGTATTGTGCAGAGCTGCATTTTCTTGAGAGAGCCTTTTAATTGTATCTGAAGGATCAGGCGCCGCTGGAAACTGGAATGTTCCCTTCTCACATCTGGAAGAAGGCAAAAAGACAAAAAAAACCACCACCCTCTAAAATGGTATTTTTGATTCATTCAGCTTCCATGTTATGTGAATGAGTCTGTTCCTGTGCATAAGATCAGTGCCAGAATTAAGGTACAATCACAGCCCTTCAATGTCAACAATACTTAGGGCACAATCTTAACCAACCTTTTCCAGCACTGACCAAGCTGTGCCAATGGGGCATGTGCTGCAATCTGCAGTGGAGTAGCAGTCGTGGAGGCCTCCTCAAGGGAAGGGAATGTTGGTTCCCTGACCTCACAGCTGCATGGCCCTGACCCCGGTGCTGGAAAATTGGTTACAATTGCACCCTTAGTTGGAACAATGGCCTGATTTGATATATTTCCCTTGCAATGAACCTCTTACAAATTACTATCAGGGGAAAGCAGAGCTCTTTGACTTCTTCCACAGCGTGACTGGTAATGTCATCAGCAGGAATACTCAAGTAATGCCTCTGAAACCGTTTTCACGGAACAAGAAACCATTTCATGAAACAAGAAGAAGCATCAGACTCAGCAGCAGGCAAACTGAAAAACGGGCCTGGGTTCAGACATGTCATGTAGCGGGTATGCGGGGTTATGCGCGTACCCGTTCCTAGGATTAGGGCTGGCCCCGCCCATTCTCCTGCCCACTCATCGACTCTGTCGGCGCTCCGCTCCGTCCCCTGCAACGTTTTAATTGCCTGCACGTTTGCCAGCACATTTTCAGAGCCAGGCAGGCAGGCAGGCAGCGGAGCGAGGGAGACCGACGGCAGCAGCAGCGTGAGCAGGTAGGCTGCCTGGGGCTCCCTCCCGAGGAGGCGCGCCGGTTCCTGGGGGGGGGGAATCGGTAGCCCACGCGGCGGCCCCAGGGAAGGCCCGGGACTCCCGGGCTTTCTCCCGGGCTGCCACGTGGCCTACTGAGGAGGCGCAGTGGTTCCTGGGAGCGGTTCCTGGGTTCTGGCTATGACCTCACTTCCGGTGGGCGGGCCCCAACACAAGTGCCACTCAAAAGTGAGTACCTGTTGCTAAATCATTTAGATGCCATTACTGCCTGGGTTGTATGTTAATGTCATAGCCACTATTTCTCCCAAGGGCTGCCAGGCAGCCCAATCCTATTGCGCCCCTTGCGTCATGTCATAGCGTCGACACAAGGGGCGAAGCACCGATGCGGGAGTGCCGATCTGCACACCCACGTCAGCGCTTGAGCAGCAGGACCGGCGCTGCAGGCAGTGCCGGCCCTGCTGCGCCCATGTTGAGCCTCTCTTGCGCCGACCAAAGCTGGTCAGCACGAGGGAGGCTCTGTGCCGAGGCGGCACGGGGATTGGAGGGAGGCGGGGCAGGACCTGGGTGGGCTTGGGAGGTAGCCATATGGCCATATCCTAAGCCTGTCCATGGGGGTGCACGGTCTCCTCGGATGTGTGCCCACTCTTTAGTGGGCGCAGATCCGAGGAGCACATAGGGGAGGTTGGAGCCTCCCCTGCGGTAAGGGAGTGAATGTTGCAGTTTCACACCACACACTCCAGAACTGGTTGAAACTGGCATTCCGTCTCTCCGTCTTCAGATCAGATAGAGCACCTGCGTGTCCTTGAGGTAGTCAGCTTCCCAGCTTGTTAGTGCAATCTGCTACACAGTAGCTGGACTCCCTTTAGTTAGTGTAACATAAGCAGGCAAAGTTTCTCACGGGAAGCGCTGGCTAGCAAACATCCACTTTCTCATGAGATCATGATGTTCAAAGGGCACCCCATTGGTTAACATGGGGCACAAGGGTCTTCAGGTATCCACCTACCAGATATACTCTAGCTGCACCCTTTGTTCTTGTGTCTGTACCATGCGTGCGCACTGAGACTGAGAATGTAACAACATGCGTTGAAAAGCCGCTTGTACGCGGCAAGCCTTCGCCGGCTTTCGCTGACCGGCAAACAGAACTTCTTGCTTTCTGACTATCGCTACTGTAACCAATAAAAGCCTTTGTTATTGAAATGTAGCGATCTCTTCGTTTCTCCGCTCCGGTCGCGCTAGGCAAGCGCTGAATGGGTCCACAAGCCCCCAACTCTGCTATAAACACTCCAAACAAACAACAGTGAATGCTCCCTTGCCGTGGGGGGGATGGGACCCCAGCCTCTTCTATGCAGCGTTGGATATGGTGCTGCAAAATCAGCCTCGCCATTCCAGCACTGCATAGGATTGCGCCCTGAGAGATAAAATGCATAGATGAGCACTGTAATGTAACTTTTTGTTATCCTGGATATTTTTTAAATTTTCATACACAGATTATAGCTAGACATTTAAATGTAGGATAATAACTTTCAAAGTAGGAATAAGTGACCAGAAGCCCCTAAATTCAGGAGCCTCAGGGGATGCTCCTAGTCAATGGTGAGGAGGACAGGAGCTGCTTCAGCTACTTATTGCCATAAGAAGAGTCCCTCTGGATCAGGCCAAATGCCCATCTAGTCCAGCTTCCTGTATCTCACAGTGGCCCACCGAATGCCTCAGGGAGCACACAAGACAACAAGATGCCTGCACCCTGTTGCCACTCCCGTGCACCTCGCATTCTGAGGTAAATTCTGAGGTAAACACACTGGTGGCTAGTCAAGATTCTCCACAGCATTTCTCTTGGGCAGCCACCAGAACCAGACACACCTCTTCAGACATGTACTCATAGGAACCTCCCCACTGGATCAGGCCAAAGGCCCATCTAATCCAGCATCCTATAACTCACAGTGGCCCACCACATGCCTCAGGAAGCACACAGGACAACAAGATGCCTGCATCCTGTTGCCACTCCCTTGACCTGCTATTCTGATATAGCCTATTTCTAAAATAAGGGGGTTACAACACCCATCATGGCCTGTCACCTCCTGCCAGTTAGTTTGCGGGGTGTAGGGCCCCAACATGTCATGAAAAGCCAGTGCAGGGTGCAGCAGCCTGGGGGCCTCTCTGTATATGCAGAACTGTGGCACACATTCTCACTACACCATGTATTTCCATATCAGAGCACATTCAGCCCTTGCCAAATGTCTGCCCTATCAGGTTGCTGTTAAAGGCACAATGCAAACAATGGCATCTCAATGGGGGAGCCATTGATCTTCCTGTTAATAATGGTGAGGTCTCGATGACCTCTGTTAGGAGGATGTAAGCTGTGAATGGGAAGAGAATGCCTTGTCCTAATAACAATAAATTAAGGAATCTCCACCTGTCTGCAGTTCTCATTCTTCAGAGTTTCTTACTAATATCACAGTCTTCCCATGCAAGTACAATGTACCACAGGGCCTGTTTGGTAGTGGCACCACAAGGGTGCAGCTCCCTCCCCAGGAAGATATGACTGGCCCTTTCTTTGTCTACTTTTAGACCAAGGCTGAAGGTCTTTTTGTTCTGGAAAGCTGCAATCCTATACATGCTCAAAGGTAAAGGTAAAGGTTTCCCCACGACCGAATGATCTAGTCATGACTGACTGTAGGGGGCAGTGCTCATCTCCGTTTCTAAGCCAGTAAAGCCAGCATTTGTGGAGGACAAGCTTATGTGGTCATGTGACCAGCAAGGCTTTCAAGCATGGCTTTCAAGGGATATCAAGATGAGCGCCTGCACTTTAAAATTTAACACTGGGTGCAAAGGCTGTAGAGCAAAAACAAAAAAATTTGCATACCTCTGCAATATTCTTCCCATTTCCTAAAGGAGAGAAAAGAAAGAAAATTAATGCCCAATCCATGACAACCCCCAAGTAACAAAGCAATGGTGCCAACGTCTGGAGCAGACCCACCATCTCCTTGGGTCAAATTCCTCCAAATTTTTGTTTGGAGGGAAATCTTTGTTCCCTTGCCCCAGGATAAGCCCCTGACGGTCTGGTGCGTCTCCTCCAGTGATGGCGAATCTTTTGGGTTTGCTGTGTCAAAAATGCTTAACTTCTCTCCTGGTGTGTCACTCCTCACCCCCAACAACAGAGAAACAATTATTTACATATTCCTTCATCTAAAAAAATACAGTCCAGTCATTTGTGGGGCTATGCATTATATAAAGAAATGTCAAATTTGGACTTAACAAGGAAGACGTGTGTTGTAATATTCATGAAGGCTATTTGCACATGCTCAGTCTACTTTCTCTCAAGGTTGAAGCTGTTTGCCGCGAAATAAAATGTTACTGTGTTATCTGGCTCTGAGGAGCTACAGGCTAGAAACGAAACTTTTGGTTCTGGAGTGTGTACGCCCCCTTGTAACTTTCCTTTGTAACTTCCCACCCCTTGCCAATTTATCTGGCTAGCTAGACTTTGGCCTGAAAGACTTTGGCACAAGCTGATTCTTCACCAACCACTTTTTGCTCCAAATCACAGGCTTTATGTGATTAGCTTCGGTGTTCCAAATCACGGATCCATAATTCATATTCCACAGTCCATGTGTTGTTTTCTGCTGCCTTTAAAATGCATCTCCCCACCTCACTGTTTAGAGCCCTCCTTTTAGAGTTCCAGCTTGTGGGGTGGTGGAGGAATTTCCTCTTACTAACATGGAAAAGCTTTGATAACCTTTTCAGTAAATGGAGGGCACGCGTGCTCATTGGTTGACCACGGGGAATTGGGCTACCTCAAGGAACAATTGGAAGGTTTGGGTCAACTACCCGAAGACCCAACGACCTCCCTTCTGCCTGCAGCCAGAGACTTGGTGGTAGAGAGAGGGAAGGAGAAAGGATGACTGGGGGAGGGGTGGGGGGAAGGAGGTGGGGGGATGTGCTCAGGGGGTTGCAGAGCAGATGTTACATGGAGGTGGGGTTTTGGGGGGGGGGAATAAGCTTGGAAACTGTGTAAATTGCAGTCCCTGTTGCCCAGGAGCCCCGGCATGCCTTTGGCCCCCTGGGGTAACAATATTGCAATTACCTTGTAATCTGCTGCAGCGTCTTCAGTGCAGACAATAGGGTGGCCTCGGTGGGTCCCAGTTCTTGCACAGACAACGCAGATGAGGATCTTGTCCTTTTCGCAAAAGAGACTCAGAGCTTTCTTGTGTTCGATGCACATTCTCTCTCTTGGGCTGCTCAGCTGCAAACTAAGTTGTTTCGCTGCCTCAGCAATACTCCCCAAATGCCTGTTAGGTGTCAGATTCTGCCGGGAAAAACGTATTCTGCACTGCGGACAACAGCCCTTGATTTCATATCCTTTCCCATACCGAGTGATGCAGGCGCGACAGAAATTGTGCCCACAATCTATGAGCATGACTGGATCCTGGAAGTAATCCAGACAGATTGAACAAATCGCTTCATCCCGAAGGTTTTTTGCTGCACTCGCGGCAGCCATGGTGCTTTCTTCTTCGAACTAGAGACAAGATGAGTTTCGTTTTCCATTTCCCGGCAATGGGCGTTTCTCTTCAGGCACCTAAACCGTTGCCAAGCAACAGTACAAGAGGGGAGGAAGGGCTAGCACCAAAGCCTGGACTTTCTCCAAAGTACTAATGGTACAGATCAATAATAAAAAAAAACAACTTGCAGGACACCTGGTGCTGGAGACTGAGGGTGCAATCCTAACCTGGGGTTAGGCCGGCACAGTTAGGCTGTTAGGCACCCCCACCATAAAGATGCAAACTCGGATTTTTTAAGCAAAAGTCAAGCAGTTTATTTCTGCTGTGTATTGCTGGATGCCTGTGTGAAATCTTTTCACAAAGACACAGACGTAACTCTAGTCGGGCTAGTTCTTCTTTTTATAAGAGTTTAACTAACGGTTCCCTTAGCATTTACCATATTTAGCAAAGTACAGAACAGTTCAGCATTTAGCAAAATACAGGAACTATTTGCAACTGTAGCATTTGGTAATACACATGTTTACTGCTTCAGCAAAGTCCTGACCAGTTTTAGCTAGGCATATGGTTATAAATTAACTTCCTCTTGCAAGAGGTCAGTTAATTTGCCTAGTCAGCAGCTTTAAAAATTTCTGCTCTATGTGCAAAGCTCACTGGGGGAAAGGAGGAGGGGTGACAAAGGACAAAGTTCCTGAGCATACACAGCACATTTCTTTAATTCTAATACACAGTAGCATAAAAGCGCCGCTCTCAAGGCCAGCACAGTTTGGTCGGCACAAAGGCCACAGTAAAGCACATTTGGACCACTCTTGGAGTCAGGGAGGATGGCGCATGTCTAGTACTTCCAGTCACGTAGAGTCATAAAGGTAAGATAACAAGAGGGGACATGCCTTAAGAAGAAATAGCAGCCAAATGAGGCCAGGGGGCGGGCTTAGCAGCCACGTTGGCGTACTCAAAACAATCCTCATTCCAAGCATTTCAGATTGGTTTGCTCGTACTGTTTAGGACTGAATAGTTTACTCCTGAAATAAAAACTTACGAAAATAAAAACGTGTGATCGTGTAGAAACATTATTGGTAACCGTATTATGATTTAATATGCACTTACAAGGTTAAATTCCTCATAATTATATTACTGAACATACCGGACGAAATGCTACTTGCTGTCTATTTAAACTCAGATTGCACCGTTTTGACAGACTTTTTTGAAACCTACACAAGCAAAAATAAAACGGCCATGCCCCATTAAAAA
The DNA here is from genome assembly GCA_029204185.1 of Lerista edwardsae. Taxonomy (NCBI): domain Eukaryota; kingdom Metazoa; phylum Chordata; class Lepidosauria; order Squamata; family Scincidae; genus Lerista; species Lerista edwardsae. The sequence continues at coordinate 376,098 of JAJKFI010000004.1, forward strand.
AATGTCTGTTAATGTTCAGAATTTCAGTATTACAGTAGGAAAATTACATTAAAATCTCTTCATAACACAAGTAGTTGTCAATATGAGAGTAATTCTTTTTTACTTCTAGACTATTAAAAGTATTTTTTTAACTTCCACACTCACCCCCCCCCCCAAAAAAATTCTGTTAATGTTCAGAATTTTGAGAATATTACAGTAGAAAATGGAAGGCGGGAAAAAAGTGTAAATGGGAAGGGGGGAAAAGGAGGGGGGAAATTTTTTTTTTCCTTCTAGACCATTAACAGTGGGTGTCAGAAAATGGTGAATAAGACTGCTAGGAACAACAAGAAATTACACAGCTTCAAAAATAATGCACTCACTGAACTGTAGTTTTATTGAACCGATGTAATGAGAATACATGAATCTTTCCATGGAAATTAAGTCCCATTTTTCGTACAGCGATTCGCACACCCGTATGCAGAACATGCAGGCATGATTAAAGACGTTGAGATTAATTTTTACACGCGTGCAGGGAGATTTTTATTCGCGAATTCGCTGCAATCCTCCTTGGCGGGAAAGATCTGAGTCAGCCATATTTGTATACCCATGGCTTCAAGAAAATGATGTCATGTCCCCTCCTGTTATCTTACCTTCATGTGTAGAGTATGTCAGATTGTGGGTAAGGCACAAGATAAGTACTATACAGCTTTTTGCCTGCTTTGGATATTCCTTTTCAGCGAGCAGCAGTAGATTTGCTTGGGCCTTTTCCACATAAGACATCTCGGGAGAAACAGTGTATCCTTACCCTCATTGATTATGCTACTAGATGGCCAGAAGCACAGGCACTCACTAGTATTCAGGCAAAGGCTCATGCGCTTACAGGCATTTTTGCTGGAGTGGGCTGGCCATTAGAAATTCTTACAGATTATGGTGCCAATTTCCTTTCTGGAGTAATGGAGAAGATGTGGGATAGTCAGTGTAATGGCCAGTGTTACACCTAGCTGCTGCCTTCCATTTTGTTATTACCTAAGCCAATGTCTCAAGCCTGCCGGCTATATTCTGTGTGTGTCTCAGAGGTGCTGGGAGCTGCCAGCATGCTCACCCCGCGGCCCCCATAAGAAGCTAGGGAAGTTGGACTCAAAACGAAGACCTTAGCCACCGCCCTTGGCTGATGTTATGATGTATGTTTGATGTGTACCCATTAAGTCAGGTGCCCGCCACCCTAATGAGGGGAACACCCCTGTTGACCTCGCTGTTGGCAGGTGTCTGTCCTGTTATTCTTGGCACGCGACAGATAACATGTCTCTTATCAGTCACAGGTGCATAACTAGATGTCTTCTAATGAGGGGAACATCCCCCAAGTGTCAAGATGAAAGGCCTTCTAATGGTGTGACCCCTGTAGTAGCTTGTTATATATCATTGTGCTGTCACATAGTTTCTGCCAATTAATACTGATGTCTTGATAAGCGGGCACCTCACCTATATAAGCTTGCTGTAATTTAGGTTGAACAGCAACTTGACTTAGAGCAGTGACTTGACTTTGGACACCAGCACGCCGCAATGTCACTCCAAGCCCACCTGATAACACTTTGTAAGTTTTGCTTTGCTTGGTGATACGAGTTTTGTTTTAGACTTAGAAGAAATAAAGTGCCTTTGCATCTTGACTCTGGACTGAGCATATTCCTTCCTCTGATATCCAAAAACAACCTGTGGGTTGAGCTGCCTGGCTGGAACAGTCGGGGTATTACCCGACTTTGGTGGTAGTACCTTATCACCATCAGACAAATGGATTGGTAGAAAGATTTAATGGAACATTGAGAATTATGATTGAAAAGTTTATTCAAGAATATTCTAATAATTGGGATTTGGTTCTCCCCCAGCTTTTGTTTGCATATCGAGCTGTTCCCCATCCATCCCTTGGATTCTCTCCTTTTGAGCTTATGTATGGGAGGGAAGTTAGAGGTCCATTGGAGCTTGTACGACGGGAATGGTAGGGATCTAGCCCTGAAAGCAAGAAGAATATTGGAGATATTGTGGTCCAACTTCAGAATACATTGCGAGAAGTTTGGGCATTGGCTAAAGAGGATCTTCAGGATTCCTACTGTTCCTACTGAACAGAAAACTTGGTATGATCGGTATGCTAGGAAGCGCAGTTTCGAAGAGGGGGATCAGGTTATGATCCTGAAGCCAGTAAGAGCTGGTGGAAAGGTCTGTATCGGGTTAAAGAATGCCTTGGCTGCCTTAACTATTTGGTGGCGTTTCCATGTGAATACATTTAATGCCCTCCTTCATGGCAGCCCTAACCATGTCTGGGATGCAGGGATCTGGGTCTGGGATACAGGGCCCCCCCCCTCCTGGGCTGAGATGCCCTCCTCCCCTGTGCCGTGAGGTAATTTTGACCCCCCCTCACCTTCCCGCTCTGCCATCACCGTGACTCTGAAAATGGCGACAGAAAAGGTGGGAAAATGGCAGTCATGTCGTCCTGGTCCAGTAAGCCGCTTGGTTGCCTACAGGGCCTCCAGACTGCCACTGACTGCCATGGCGCCGCAGCTGTGCCTTCAGCCCGGTCGCCACCTTCAGTAATGCTCTGGGCCCTGGGCCGCTCAGAGCAAGGTGCAGATGGGGCTCGTGTGGCGATGGGAAGCCACCCGCTCGGTGGTGTCATTCAAATGATTTAGGAACAGGAACTCACTTTTGATTGGCACTTGTCTTGATTGGATTGGCACCTGGAACCAGCCACGGAGCCCGTTAGGATCCGGAACGCCCGTTCTGGTCCGTTCCCCCTGAATGACATCACTGGACCCGCTCCTCCGCACCCCCAACAGCTCCGTCCGCTGTGGTAATGGACGTCTGTGCGCTCGCGGCGACGGCCCAGAGGGTCCACTCCTCTGCAGCGCAATCAGAGCTGTCTCGACCGGTGCACTCATCAGTTGCACTCCCCCCTGCTCCTCCCAGCTGCGCTCGCCCTCGTGGCGCTTGCCGCGTGGCTCGGGTAAGGCCCGTAGGCCCAGCAAACTCCCTCGCACTGCTGCAGACACTCCCCTCCAAGGCAAAGGAAGGAGAGGACAGGAGCAGGTAAGGGAGAAGAAAGGAGAAGGAAAAAAGGGATCTGAAAACTGTGAGCTCAGCTGAGCTCAAAAATCTCGACCTTGTCAAAGGCAGGGCCGGACTGGGAGCAGGATGCCTTCCCACCTGGGAGGAGCCAAGATCTGAGGATCTGACCCTGCCTTCTGGAGTGAGGGGCATTCCCCATTGGTTTAGAATGCCCCCCTTTCCTCATCCCAGAGAATATGTCAAAACTATAGACAGAATGATTTGGATTAAAGGTTTTATGGGATAAACTCATTTTACCTCATAGAGCACAATCCTAACCTGGAGTTAGGACAGTACAGTTAGGCCAGCAAAGTTTGGCTGGCATAAGGGACACCATAAAGTATGTTTGGACCACCCTCGGAGTCACAGATGACAACACACAGACATGTGCCATCCTCCCTGAGCCCGCGTGTGGTCCAAACATGCTTTATGGTGGCCCTTGTGCCAGCCAAACTTTGCTGGCTTAACAGTACCGGCCTAATTTCTGGTTGGGATTGTGCTCTTAAAGGCATTCAGTTCTGTATCCAGCTAAAATATTAACATATACTTCTGTTAATTCTTCTGGGCAATAGCTGTATCTTCCCCCCCCCCAATATCCTATACATTACCTAGCACATATGTGGTGCTGTTAGAAGCAACATCCAATACCAGTGGCAACTAATATTGGCATTATCTGAATCTTTCTTAGGCTGCAATCCTAACCTGGAGTTAGGCTGGCACAGTTAGGCCAGCAAAGTTTGGCTGGCACAAGGGCAACTGTAAAGCACTTTTGGACCACTCTTAGAGTCAGGGAGGATAGCGCATGTCTGTGTGTTGGCCTCGCTGACTCAGAGAGTGGTCCAAACATACTTTACAATGTCCCTTGTGCTGGCTAAACCTTGCTGGCCTAACTGTGCCGGCCTAACTCCAGGTTGGGATTGCGCCCTTAAATGTTTGCAAAAGTAGAAAAGAAAGAACTGCATCAAGATACATTGCAATCTCTTGAGGAGGGGGAAGGGGGACTTTTAAGATATAGTGCAACTTTGGAAAAATTGAGGGTGTGAGAGAATGGCAAAGACCACTATTAGGGGAATGTTGCTATATAAGACCGGAATGTACTAAATGCTGGGAAGCAAACAGCGGAGCAGGAAATTTGGGGGTAGTGGTGGTAGAATCCTTGCTAGACATTGGAATCACCCATGAGGCATAGCTAAACATTCAACTGTCTGATTTTCACTTAAAATTACGCCACTGACAATCAACACATTGTATGACTAGATTTGCAGCCATTAATTGGCCAATCACAATTTGTTGGTTCAAAAACAATACAAAACACATGAATTTGAATAAAGCTGCTAAAATCCTGTTTTATTGGGACAAAGATAATTTATGGTACATGTTTTCAGAAAGCACCTCAAAACCATGCTTGCATCTCTCCCCTCCCCCCAATATCATGGCTGGTCTTTTCACGCAGGTTCTAGTGATTCTGGCTAATGATGATGGGAATGTTCTCGCATGTACAATCCACAGTCACTTCTTTTCTGCCGCCAGAGAGGATCTTTCAATGGCTCTGAAGAAGAACAATGGTCCTTCCATGCATCCCATAACAGCCACGATTGTCTGGGAACGAAAAATTAATGGAGGAGTATCTGACGTCTTCAAAAGTGGGAGATCTTCAGGATTGTTTTTACACATTAAGGCAGCAAAATATTTTAGTCTCTCAGGTTTTAGGATTTGATACGAGGCAAGGCTTGTTCCTCTCCCTTCTTGTCCCTGTCGGAGTGCTCCCAGGGAGGAAGGGAGCGGTGTTTCTCTAAGCACACTGGCTGCTGGCGAGGGGGTCGATGGGATCGGTGGGCTTGGGTTTGTGCTTGGCCAGCAACTTTGCCATGACGTCATTCAAGGCGGTTTGGACTTCGGGGCCACTGACGTTGGAGGACTCGCTCTTCTTTTCCAAGTTCTTGACCTCAATCGTCACCAGCTTGTACAAGCGCGTCAACAGGGTCTTCATCAGGAGCCTGGCCTTGGCTTCCATGCGCACCTTTGGCATCTGTCGCAGCATCTTGGTTGCATAGAGCTTTGAAAAGCAAGGCTTTACTGCCTTGGCTTTGTGCGCACGGCGAGGCCAAGGCTTCTTCTGTTTGTGAGCCTGAAGCTTCCTCTGCTTTTGCCTGGCCAGCCGATGGCTCTTCTGGAGCTGTTTTCTCTTCCCAGTCTTGGCCTTCTTCTTGCCTTGCTGTTTGGCAGCCATCCTTCTGTGCAGCTCGCCTTCAAATGTCACCAGACTTCTGCCAGGCGTGGTCAGTTATAGACAATAACATGCAAATGAAGAGGCAGCTTGGAGGCTGCTGATTGGGCAGCATCTGTCTGCACAGCAGCCAAGGAACCATTGTTACACCGCATGTGACTATGACCTATCTGCCATAATCCAGTTCATTTTATCTGCAATATACACCACCTTGCAATGAAAGCACCTTACACAGTAAAACTGGGCAAGAATTGAAACCTCCTAAACGTCTACCTTATTTTAGAGTTTTCAGTGCACTTTGTCTCCTGCTCACATGCCTACAATCTTGTAGGTCTCTCTGGGCAAATGGCATCAATTAGTCCTATTTCTTGGACTCCCCATGAAGGAAGCTGCTGGAGCTGTTGTTGTGGCCTCACTGGGCCTGTCATGGCCAAAGAGAAACTGCCACCCCCCCCTAGCCTGGACATGTTATTCAGCACCAGACCCAAGCAGCACAGGATGTTGAGGTTTACACTATCCAGAGCATACAAGGTCATACTTTACAGGGTCTCTTGTGCCAGCCAAACTGTGCTGGCCTAACTCCTGGTTAGGATTGCGCTCTGATCTTGCTATTTCTGTCCACATATACTTAAAACAGACATTCGTTCATAGTCCTTCCTGCTCCGGTCCTTTCGTGTCACTTCTTTGACCAGTGTTTTGCACGTTATTCTGTTTAAGCAATTTATTCAAGTTTCTGAACACACACACACACACACACACAAAACAAAACCATGTTGACACCAAACATTGATTACACAATACAATTATACAATACAATTTTGACTTCCCGCAGCTCCCTCTATTACCTCTAAATTTTGATGATTCCCTTCAATCATCAAATAACCATATTACATTTGTTTTTCCCTCTCTCCTTTCTATATAAATTTTAAATTTTTGCCAGTCCTGCTGAAACTTCTCCATCATTTCGTCCTTTAAACCCTTTGTAAGTCTGTCCATTTCCATAATATATAACATCTTCTGAATCCATTCTTCTTTTTCAGGTATCTTCTCTTGTCTCCAGTATCTTGCATAAACCATCCTTGCTGCTATAACCATATACCATATCAAATTTCTATCAGTTACATTCAACATTTCTAGTTTTAAGCCTATCAAAAATAATTCTGGATTTTTGTCTATATTATAACCTAATACTTTCACCATTTCTTTATGTATTTCTGTCCAATAAGCTCTTGCTTTTTTGCATGACCACCACATATGGAAGAAAGAACCTTCCTGTTCCTTGCACTTCCAGCACTTATTAGATAACTTATTCTTCATGTTTGACAGCTTCTTTGGAGTTAAATACGACCTGTAGATCATTTTATAACAATTTTCATTTATATTATTACATACTGATATTCTTAAAGATTTCTTCCATAAATATTCCCATGTTGACATCATTATCTCCCTATTAATATTAATTGCCCATTTGACCATTTGAACTTTAACTACCTCATCTAAAGTATATTCTTGAATTAATAACTTATAAATTTTTGAAATTAATTTTTTCTTATCTCCCATCAATAATTTCTCTAACTCAGATTTTTCTTCCCTAAACCCACTAGTTCTCTTATCCTTTTCAAATAAATCCTTAATCTGTCCATAACTAAACCAATCATATTTGTAACTAATATGTTCTCTTTCCTTCAACTCAATTTTATCTTTCCTTATCATCACTAAAAGATCTTTATATTGTAACCAATCTTCTCCTTTTGAAACTGTCTTTGCTTTTATAACCTCTGCTGGTACAATCCACAACGGTATTTTCTCTCCTAATTGTTTTTTATATCTTTCCCATACCCTATATAGATACTCCTCCTTACATAATGATGGATAAACAGTCCATCCATTTTTATCTTCCCATACATCAAGTAGGCGTGCCATCCAAAAATCTTATTGTGACCTTCTAAGCTGAGAAGTTTTGCACGTTATTCGATTGGCCATCAATAAACTGTCTAAAAACTCTAATTCCCTCACCTTTCTGGTTTGGTCACTAAGATTTAGCTTCTGCCCTTTCAAAGGAAGCTCCCCGGGGACTGGCATGCCCTTCATATAGTCATTTCAGAATGTGTCCCAATAGCGCAATAGCCTTTGTGAGGGAGACCTCCTGCAGTACATTTTGTCCTGTTGTGCAATCTTCCTCTAAGTGTTTCACTGAGCTATGCCCGGTCCCCAAAGGCTCAGAACAAGGTTACCAGGTTTGTTTCAAAACACACCTTTCAAGAGTTGCGGCAACTCCTGCCTGTTCCTCTTCTGGTCTTTCGGTCTGCAGTGCTCCCCCTACAATAGTGAATTTTTGCCCAGCTGCAAGTGAAGGAAAGGACAAAGACAGCAGGAGAAGAGGCAGATAAGAAGAGCCACACTGGATCAGGCCAAAGGTCCATCTAGTCCAGCTTCCTGTATCCCACAGTTGCCCACCAGATGCCTCAGAAAGCACACAAGAGAACTAGAAACCTGCCTCTCATTGCCACTCCCCTGCCCCTCGCATTCTGAGGTAAATTCTGAGGTAAACACACTGGTGGCCAGTCAAGATTCTCCACAGCATTTCCACAGCACCAGACACTCCTCCTCGGACACGTACTCATACGAACAGTCCCACTGGATCAGGCCAAAGGCCCATCTAGTTCAACTTCCTGTATCTCACAGTGGCCCACCAGATGCCTCAGGGAGCACACAAGCCAATTGGAGACTTGCATTTTGTTGCCACTCCCCTGCATCTGGCATTCTGAGGTAGCCTAAAGTATGGAGGTTGCACTACCCATTGCGGACTGTAGCCTGCAATGGACTTTTCTGGAGGAAAACAGATTGGACAGATTGGATCTGTCCAATCACCTAGTTTCCTAGCATCTAAGAAGGCAGCTAGATGCAGCCGTGGCTAGTTTCCCTTTGCATTGATCAATGTGTTGGAAGGCACACACTTATTCTCTGGGCTGCAACTATCAAACAAACATGACATTGATTTGGAAACACCTATCTGAATTCTGGGGAGTCAACAGCAGGCAACAATAACAAATGAGAGCCCAATCCTATGCATGTCTGCTCAGAAGTAAGCACCATTACAGTAAATGGGCTTACTCCCAGGTAAATCAGGATAGGCCAGTGATGGGGAGGTGTGTCCCCAATCCAAACTGGGGCGGGATGCACTGCAACTGCATTGCTATTTTTAAAATCCACAGTTTTATAAAAGATAACTGTGGGTCTTCCACCCCCAGTTGCATTCAGAGTATGTTCTGTGAATGCTTTGATCCAATATGAGCCTATATCAATCAAACAGACAGTATCTATATACCACTTTCTAACAAGAAGTTCACAAACCATTTTACAAGCAAAAAAATAAAGTTAAAGGCTTCCGGTCCCAAAAGGGCTCACAATCTAAAAATACATCTATATGCATCTGAAGGCAGAATTTTGTGACTGTAATCTTAGCTGTAACCTTAGATTTCCCAGACCAGTTTTGCAACTGAGGTTGCATGCATGTAGCCCAGTGAGCAAATTTAAAGTCTAGTTGCTTAGAAGGGGGAGCAGGAGATGGAATAGTACCCCCACCTTCCATACCAAATAGCTCACTGTGCGCTCTCTCTCTCTCTCTCTCTCTCTCTCTCTCTCTCTCTCTCTCTCTCTCACACACACACACACACACACACACACACACACACAGAGAGAGAGAGAGAGAGAGAGAGAGAGAGAGACGTTTTGCATTGTATTTTTTAATCGCTGCAGATCAATTCACGTCACCTATGGGAAAAGAATGGGGCTGTATTTATCTACCACCATCATCCTAATAAGCACCCTTATTTGCTGCATTGTACCGTAGCTCCAACTACGCAAGTTAAGGACAGCCTGTCCTGAGGCTGCCGCATCTCCTGAGATTACATCACCTGGGGTCTGGGACTTCGTGAAATAAAAATGGCACACCTTCACCTTGCCCCCCCAGCCAGTCGGAGAATGCCATAGAACAGGTAAGAGCATTCCATTTGCAATCTGGGAAAGAGGCATATGGGCAGACTTCCTTGTTCCAACATGTTTTTAAGAGCCCCCGGTGATGTGAGCTGGGAATCATTATCCCGTACCCAGAGAAGTCCCAGCATCTCACTGCTCTCGGGATAGGGTCCAAACAGAAGCCTTTCAGGAAAATAAGGTAAGGCATCATGGTGGTGGTTAGCTTCAAGCACTGCTGATCACTCAGTGATTGCTAGTGAAACTAAACTCAGCAGTGAGTGTTGAATATCCTGTACAGCACCATAGATCGGATGGCATCTGCTCTCTTTTCTTCTCTATGGGGGCGTGGGGTGGAGTGTGTGGCTTAAAAGGCATGAGCTTATTGCAGAGTGGGGAGAAGCTGTGCATGGCAGGTTTCCTATTACTGCATGCATGAGGTTGAATGATAGTGGAGCAATTTGGAACTCAAGGATTTGCAGAAACATCCCATAGTGTCAGGCAGCGTATTTTGCCAGATCACACACTTTGGACGTTGTACATGGTAAACTGCACAGGGACCTGGTACAGGTGCCCTTCAGTACCCACTGATTCAGAGCGCAATCCTAACCTAGAGTTAGGCCGGCACAGTTAGGCCAGTAAAGTTTGGCCAGCACAAGGGCCACAGTAAAGCACGCTTGGACCACTCAGTCAGGGAGGACGGCGCACATCTGCATGCTGACTTCTCTGACTCCGAGAGTGGTCCAAACATGCTTTACAGTGTCCCTTGTGCCAGCCAAACTTTGCTGGCCTAACTGTGCCGCCTAACTCCAGGTTAGGATTGCGCCTTCAGTATCCATGGTTTCAGTTATCCACGGATACCATGGATACTGGGACTACTATTGAAAAGATTTGGGAACATTAAACAAATCTTTTTTTTACCTGAGAGCACAGTAAACAACTGGGTAAAAGAAGTATTAATGCCATGTTTTTCTCTCCTCGTTGTCTGCTGTGAGAAGGAAGAGTTTCTTGCTGTCATGCCTCTTTCTACTGCTTGCTTGTCTGTGCGAAATCCCAGAAGCGATGCTCTACTACAGAGGTTAAAAGGTAATGCACCCCCAGAAAGGCCACTGGTTTTCTCTGAGAACCTGCCAGAGGGAGAGCCGGTGTGGGCCGGCAATTGTTGAGTTGCCCTTGGACTTGGAGGTGTTGGCCACAGTACAACCCAGAGTTAGGCAAGCTTAAACCTGTTGTGTCCTTGGGCGAGACCAACTCCACGTTTTTGAGAAAACTCAAGCAAAATTATTTCAGTTAACACTCTTATGTTGGAAGAGGTAAGGTATACCAGCAACACAGGGTGCAATCCTAACCAGTTTTCCAGCACCGAGTAAGGGCAATGCAGCTCTGAGGTAAGGGAACCAACGTTCTCTTCCCTTGAGGAGGCCTCCATGAACTGTCCCCCAACTGCAGGATGCAGCACATGCCCCACTGCACAGCTATGTCAGTGCTGGAAAGTTGGTTAGGATTGCGCCCACATTCTCATGCCCTACCCCGGAACATTTCTGTGCAAAATGGCACAGCCCATTAGCACAGTGGCTAAGAGACTGGTCTGTGAATCAGGAACTCTGTGAATTAGGTTCACATCTCGCTTCTGCCCTGAATTCTCACTAAGTGGCCTCAGGCAAGCTGCTACTTCTCAGTCTTTCCTATCTACAGCATGGGGATAATAATTCTTGCAACTCAGGGTTGTTGTAAAGACAACAACAAGCTCATATACGGAAAGTAATTGGCACACTTATGGTCCAAACCTGAAGGTGTGTTCTGCCGTTGGAACGAGTGTTTTGGCAGCATAACTCCGCTTCTGCCTATTGTGACAGGTAGAAACTCTGGAGCTTTAAGATATACAGGCATGTCCCAATATCCACTGATTCAGTATCCACTGTTTCAGTTATCCATAGATACCATGGATTCTGGGACGCCTCTTAAAAAGATAGGGGAACAGTAAACAAATCTTTTTTTTTTACGTTGCTGCAGCAAAGCTATCTTAAAAAGATGCCCCCAGTATCCACAGTTTCAGGTGTCCACAGGGAAGTCCAAAATGGAACCCCAGCAGATACCGGGGCAAGCCTTCAAGGTATTAGAAAGCCTGTTGCTAAGGGGGGGGGGAGGCAATTCCTTGTCTTCTCCATCAGGGACATCGACCTATCTCACTCATCACTTATGCTCAGGAGCTGAAGGACTCAAGTGAGCATTAGGGACAAGTAAGCTTAGAGCTTAGCTTTATTGTTTAGCAGAGTGTGGGGGGTGAGTGGGGGGTCTTCAGCTTCCCCATGGCTAGAGGACTGGCTGTTAGAAGCAGTGGTCGCACCTCCCATAGGGAATTAAAAAAAAAATCCCTCACTTGAAAATTCAAACTGTTTTCACAAAAGGCATATAACAAGAGGAAGGTCTGCAGTTTCCAAGATGGCTGCTCCCAGCTTTCTGCGACGCACCTGAGGTAACAACCCACAGTTTGAATAACACTGAGTTATTCATTTATTTATTGGGGTCGTGGCACAAAAAAGGTTGAAGACCACTGATGTAAGGCATATCTGTTAGGCCAGTGAGCCAGGAGTGCAAAAGATCAATCAGAGCGCCAGGACCATGACACTACCCTTGTTGCCATTGAACCAAAGTGCAGCCATCTTAAGTCTTTTGCTTAGTCACTAGTCTAAAGCTATTGAAGTATGTAACTGTTTCTCTCTTTGCTCTCATTGTTTTAACTCATTTTATTTGCCCTCGCCTGTAACCTTCTCCAATCCAGTGCCACTAGCCCTCACAATAGATAGGGAACTGCTTCAAGCCAGCAGAGCTGCCTCCCTCATCAAAATGGTCACAGCATATTCTCAAGGCCCAATTGACACAGAGCTTCTCATGTTCCAGCCCCTGTGTAGTAATTTTCCACCAAGCAGCAGCTTGGGGGAGAGAAAGATAAAAATGATTTGGAATTGTATGCTCTTGCTCTTTTTCCTTGCCTGCCGAGTGGAGCAGGGAGATTGGCCCGCCTGCACAGGTGTAATAAAAATGATCCTCATACTCTCTCGTTTGGTTGTCTGCCTTTTTAAATGCTTTCCCCACGATGAAAACCATTTTGGGCCAATTTTCGGCAACACCCTTTCCAAGGGCAGCCAGCAGGGTCAGCCTAACCAAGAGGCAAGGCGGCAATTTTCCTCAGGTGGTAAATGGGAGCAGATGGCACCCTTAGCCCGAAACCACTTCCAAGCCATCTGACCTTGCCCCCCCCCTTGCCTCTGCATACATCCTTCACCCGGCACTGCCATTCTCTTTTGAGCAGGGGGGACGGGACAGGTCTGCCTTATCTCCAGGGAAGGAATTGCAGTGCCACCACAGAAAAGGCCCTGTCTCTGGAATCCTCCAATCAACTCTGACAATGAGGCAGGCCAGCTGCACTCATACAGGTGCAGGCAATCCAGCAACAACCTGGTCAATTGATAACAATAAGCAATAATCAATAACAATTGATAACCAGCACTCCAAATTGGGCCCAGAAACAAATTGATTGATTGATTGATTGATTGATTGATTGATTGATTGATTGATAGTGGCCCTTTAATGGCCCTAAATAATTTTTTCTCTGTACCACTTCAGGACTCTACTTCCTCCTGTGGCTGTCCCTAGGCTTTCTTGCTATACAGGGACACGGTGACAACATCCACCCTTCCACACAACAAGTGCCAAAAAAACCCTACAAAAGTAAGTGATGAGTTAATTAAGATGGGGGGGGGGATAGTTTGTGTAATAGACAGCCGAATCAAATACAGGCCTAACGCCATTTTAAAAGGCCTGACTCCATCTTTAAGGTATTTTGTCCTCGGGGATGAGCGATGAGTTAAAACAGACCATAGTGAGAAATCAAATTGACAGAAGGAAAAACAACATTGGAACTTCACTTCTTATCAGTTGGTTTAGGGAACTTTTTGGGAGGTTTTGTGGGGCCAGAGATTCAAGGACATTGTGATGCCAGCTGCCTCCTCCTAAATTCCTTTGCAGCTGTAATTCATAAACCTGTGATTGTCTCACTGTTACCAGGCAGAGGTAATTAGCCCTAATTGAAAAGCAAAGGGCGCTAAGGGCTATAAAGATCACCTCTCAACCTATGTTGGGCGTTCAGTGTCCTGGCTGTTCCAGAGATGGCTTGATTGTGGCTGAGAAGGAGAAAGAAGTTTGCTTGATTACAACATGGGTAATATCTGTTTGGCATCTTAGCATGTTAAGCAATGTTTTAAGAGGGGATTGGACGGATTTCTGGAAGAGGAGTCCATCGTGGGCTATAGGCAATGATGGATTGTGCAACCTCCTTGCATTGGTAGTGGACCAGAGTACCGGGTGCAAGGGAGTGGCAACAGGATGCAAACATCGTGTTGTCTTGTGCCTCCCTGGGGCACCTGGTGGGCCGCTGTGAGATACAGGAAGCTGGACTAGATGGGCCTTTGGCCTGATCCAGCAGGGCTCTTCTTATGTTCTTATGTTAGTCTCGGTAAGAGTAGAAAGCTTAGGTTTATAGTTTTTATTAATTGTTATGTGTTATATCTCATTTTGTTGCCCTTGGGCCATGTAACCAACTGAGTTGTGTTTTTTAATAAAGTTTTGTTAAGCTTATTTGCTTGAGTGTGAGTACGTTAAGTTTGGGGGAAGCTATTCAGGGTGCTGACTAAATCCAGACCACTTTTTGCCCATTGCCCTTGCAATAGGAACTGCTAAAGGCTCTTTTTTGTCTAAGGTTTTTTCCAAACTACCGCCTCTGGGTTGTGAGGTTCAGGGTAGTGGAATTGCCTTGAAAGCTGGTTAACTCAGCCCAGCTGCTCCACTGGGTTTGAGTCAGTGGTTATTTGGAGCTGGTGGTGTGTGTTTTTTAGCAGATTTCCTATTGGCAGAAGATTTGGCGGTACTCACAACTGGCCACGGAAAGATCAGAAGTCAGGTACTTAGCAAGAGTTTTGTTAAGTGCACAGACTTCCAAGAACCTTGCACCTCTGGCGCATAGTGTTTTGCTCACTTTGCTACAGCCGTGCAAAAGAAATTCACATTCTTCCCATGGCTGGCACTTTACAGTTTGTTTAGGCAGGGGCCTTGGCACCAAGTTAAATACAAAAATGACAACTCTCCAAAATAAAGCTGCCTAAAACTAATCATGCCAGAATGATCTGCTAGAAAACAGTGCAATTGTTTTAAAATAGTTGAAATAATTTGATATTGCTAATCACTAAAGAGACTGTCTGTTAAGTATGTTATGCATCAAGAGCTGGGTAAGAGTAGCAAAGTTGTCAAAAAGGAACAACTGGCTTTGGGTTAAAATGGGACAAAATGTGACATGAGGTGGAGAAAGAGAATTGTTTTTAGAGGTCTTAATCTCAAACATTTTGTGAATGGGCCCTGAGTGCCATATGAACCATATGAACTGGAAACATAAGTATAGGACTTTTGGAGAGGACTGCACCTTTCTGACTCATCATAAGGATAGCTCCGCTGGATCAGGCCAAGGCCCATCTAATCCAGCTTCCTGTACCTCACAGTGGCCCACAAGATGCCTCAGGGAGCACACAAGACAACACAATGCCTGCATCTCGTTGCCACTCCATCAGAGTGCCATCAGAATGCCACTCTGGCATTCTGAGTTGAATTCTGAGGTAAACACACACGGGTGTCCATTCAAGATTCTCCACAGCATTTCTCTTTGACAGCCACCAGAACCAGATGCTCCTCTTCAGACATGTACTCATAAGAACATAGGAACAGGCCCACTGGATCAGGCCAAAAGTCCTTCTAGAACAGCTTCCTGTATCTCACAGTGGCCCACCAGACGCCTCAGGGAGCACTCACGACAACAAGACACCTGCATCCTGTTGCCACTTCCTTGCACCTGGCATTCTGTGGTAGCCTATTTCTATAACCAGAAGGTTGCACCACCCATCATGACCTCTAGCCTCTGGTGGACCTTTCCTTCAGAAATCTGTCCAGTCCCCGTTTAAAGGCACCTAGACCACATGCTATAACTACCTCCTGTGGCAAGGAGTTCCACAAATTACCCACTGGGTTAAAACATATTTCTTTTTATCTGTTCTCACTCTCCCAACACTCAAATTTTAGTGGATGTCCCTAGGTTCTGGTGTTGTGAGAGAGGGAAAAGAACATCCATCTACCCACTCTATCCACCCCAAATATAATTTTGTACATCTCAATCAGTCTATTGTACCTTTCAACAGTGGCACAATAAGGCAGAAATTCCACAGGAGGTTCAACCTGATATGCAATCGTCCACCAGTAAACGTTACACGTCCATACATGCCCCATCATTGCACTTTCATGCTTAGAAAACAAGAAATTGTCTTTCTTTATTTGGGGATCATTATGCTCATGAAAGACCTTATCAGCCCCTCTACGCGGATCTACAGGGAGGGCAAAGCTCTAATATAAGTGTTGCAAGAAGCCTTACCCTGTCATGTAAATCCCTCCTCTCCCTTGCTGCTGTAGCCAGTAAGCGACGCCAAGATGTTGCTTTTCCCTGTGAGGATTGGCTGAAACGGTGCAGGAGAGGAGTGATTTCCACGGCAAGGTAAGGCTTCCTGCAAAACTTAGAGCTTTGCCCTCCCTTAGATCTGCCTCTGCCTCTACCCCAAGTGTTTGCTCCTGTTTCCAGTGTTCTGATGTCCTGTCTTTTCTCCCCTGCAGCCCAGGTGTTTTTTGACCCCATCACGGCATATCCTACGCTTGTTGTTTCTAAGGACAAGAGGCACGTGAGGTCGGCAGACAGAGCTCAGGATGTGCCCGACAACCCTGAAAGATTCAACAGCACTCCCTGTTTGTTGGGCTTCCCGAAATTTACATCTGGGAAACATTACTGGGAGGTGGAGTTTGGAAAGCAGCGGGAATGGGCAGTGGGCGTGGCCAAGGCGTCTGTGGAAAGGAAGATGTACGTTAGACTTGACCCCGCGGAAGGAATCTGGCAAGAGGGCCTCTGGTGGCTTCGGCGAACGGAAGCCACTTCCCACAGGCTTCCCAATCAACCTGAAATGATTGGGGTGTTTCTGGACTATGAAGGCCGTACGGTAGCTTTTTATATGGGTAACAAAGTCATTCAAAAGACACTCCCTCCCTCTAAGGAGGCATACTACCCTTTCTTCTATGTGGGCAGCACTGTTGAACTCAGACTGATCTAGTCATAGTTACAGGTTGCAGTCAAGGGAGGGAGTTGGAGGAGAGAGGATGCTATGCAAGGTATTTTAAGACATTTGTATTTTAAGAAGGTATTTTAAGGCGTGCCCCAGTATCCACTGATACTATGGATACTACTGGAGCACCTTTTAAAAAGACAAGGGAACATTAAACAAATCTCTTATTTAACATTATTGCAGCAAAACCAGCGATGTTCCCCTGTCTTTAAGAAGGGGTCCCCAGTATCAGGTTTCAGGTATCCCCGGGGTGGGGGAGGGGGTCTGGAACAGAACCCCAATGGATACTAGGGCCAAGAATGGAGAGAGAGAGTGTTCTGAAGCATTTGTTGAGCTCCATGTTAATTGGATTGGGATCATTCTGGTGGCCTGGCATTCCCCTTTGGAGTCAACTGGAGCACATTCACCTACTACCCACCTACGTGCATGTGTGGCTCAGTTTTGCTCTCCATAGGGCTCAATACATTTTCCTTGTTAATTATCAGCTTGTCAGTTTCACAAGTTACAGTACCAAAAATTGGGACCCCCAACCCACAGCTTGGGAACCACTGGTATAGGATAAGCTGAAAATCTTAATAAACAAACAGTTAAATGTCTTATTCTTGTGAACTCAACTCCCTCTTCATTTCTATTAAAAAAAAATGTCCAACTTTGTTTTTAACGGCCAATCACAAGTCAGATTATTGTGTCCCATTCCTTGTCAGCTGAAGCTGTGAAAGAGCTTGGCTTGATACAGAGTGCTTGAACTTTCAATGAACCATGTATTTAAACACATTCTCAATTTGGGGTTTTTTGAGGTGGGGGTGGGGGACTCAAATTGCATTAGAACAATGGTTCTCAAACATTTTAGCACCAAGACCCACTTTTTAGAATGACAATTTGTCTGGGACCCACCAGAAGTGATGTCATGGCCGGAAGTGCCACCATTGTGACTCCAGAGTCTGCTGCTTTCCTGAGAATGCAGCAATCAGTTGGGTTATTTCTCAGCCTTTTTCCAATAGCAAAGTGAATCAGAAAGGAAAAAAGCCTGTTTACAATCTTGATACAAGCAAAACAACCACCACATAGCCCTCCCCCTTTCCAGTATCCAATCTTCTCATATTTTCAATATAGCTGCTCTGCTTTGTGACCCACCTGAAATTGACTAGCGACCCACTGATGGATCCCAACCCACAGTTTGGGAACCACTGCATTAGAAGATTTGCTATATTGAACCACTCAAGTATTTGTCAGATGTAGTTACATGAAGGAAAAAAACCCTGATCAGATTTAACTGCCTTAAATTCAAACAGAATGGATATACATATTTTTCCTGTCCAGCAATTTAATGTTTAGGACTTGTGGTTTTGCACTTTTAAAATTATAATCTGTCACTTAGATCTTGTTCACAAGTCTACTCAAGATACTAATTAATTATGTGATGCCTGTACTTTAACCCATAAACCTTGATTTAATTCCTGTCCTTGTTATTCATTCTTTTTTTTTTTTTAAGGACCGCTTATTTGTTCTATACTTACTTGTTCTACAGTGACTTCAACAAGCTAATAATTTAGAAATGGCTTTAGGGATAATTTCACTGCACTCAGCAACTGAGCTCTCTCAAAGATTCTGGAACTTTCATTTGGGAAATCACAAAAAATCTGATCAAATATTTCCTGTCAGCCAGCAATATCACAATGACATAAGGACGGCACGGTCAGAAAAGCAAGGGACTGATTGACTTCTGCTACTTTTACTTTCTTCTTGAGCATTCTTTTTGAGCAGGAAAACAAATAATGATAATTTCTACTGAAAACACGACATAAAATTAAATTTAGGTCAAAACATGAAATAACACCGCTTTTGCTGATTTTTACAGAGTTTGACACAAATTTAAATCAATTTCACAAAAATAACACTTTTGTTTATTTTTGACACTTTTTTGAGGAATCCACAAATACTTTTCAGTAAGGGATCAGGAGGAAGAGTGGCAGAAACAGGAGGAAGCTTGTTTAAACTATGAATATGCATGTTCATCATTCACAGTTGCACACTGGGGCAACTTTAATGGAATGTGGATTTAGTAAGTAGCTGTTTTTTGACATTCTAAGCAGCAATCAGAATGCAGCTTGGGAATTTTTGAGCAGGTTTTGGGGATTGGGGTGTGTGTGCCAATAATTGCTTGCCTTTGTAGGGCCATTCGCCCTAATTTATTGCGCTGTTTGTTCAATTTGCAATCAAAATTTGAATTAAAAAAGCATAACCACAATCTGCTATTTTAATTAAGAAATTTTGGAAAAAATATCACCAAAAAACCCCACCCCTACATATAGCTTTTCTATGTGAGGCTTATGTTGTCAAGCTGACCTCTTATTCATGAGTCAAGTGATATACCTGGCTTACCCACATGTTTGCATCACAAAGAACATTATGATCGAACAACTTCTCCTATAACCTCTCTCTCTCTCTCTCTCTCTCTCTCTCTCTCTCTCTCTCTCTCTC
>JAJKFI010000004.1:395070-486697 GCA_029204185.1 Lerista edwardsae
TCTCTCTCTCTCTCTCTCTCTCTCTCTCTCTCTCTCTCTCTCTCTCTGTGTGTGTGTGTGTGTGTGTGTGTGTGTGCTAAATCTGCCCCTGGAATAATCTGAAACTCCCCCCCCCACTTGTAAAACAAGATTTGATTCTCATCATATCTTTCATACATGTGTGTGAGACACACCTAGGTTCTGAACAGAAGATCTGGATCTATGTGTAGAAACTGGGTGTGAGGCCAGCAGGTGTAATCCAAACACAAGCTCCTCTCTGTGCATTTTGGCCATCAGAATAGGGC
This sequence comes from Lerista edwardsae, assembly GCA_029204185.1. Classification (NCBI taxonomy): domain Eukaryota; kingdom Metazoa; phylum Chordata; class Lepidosauria; order Squamata; family Scincidae; genus Lerista; species Lerista edwardsae. The sequence continues at coordinate 395,355 of JAJKFI010000004.1, forward strand.
ACCCGTCCATTTATTGGTCAGATTGTCAGTTCATCAACAGATGTACAGTATATCATGCTCTTAAATGCAAATTGAAAAAAGCACTTTACAAAATAAACCCAATAAAACAGCAAAATCATCCATTTTAAAATCAATCAATACCACTGTTAAAAAGGCCTCTGAGCACAATCCTATGCATAGCCACTCAGAAGTAAGTCTCATTGTGTTCAATGGGATTTACTCCATGGTAAGTGTGGAGTTAAGGGATGTAGTGGCATTGCGGGTTAAACCGCTGCTGCTGGGCTTTCTGACTGGAAGGTTGGTAGTTCGAGACCACGCATCAGAGTGAGCTCCCATCGTTTGTCCCAGCTCCTGCCAACCTAGCAGTTCAAAAGCACGTGAAAATGTGAGTAGATAAATAGGTACCACTTCAGTGGGAAGGGAACGGCGTACCGTGCGCTACGGCATATAGTCATGCCGGTCACATGACCACAGAAGCTTGTCCTCGGACAAATGCTGGCTTTACAGGCTTAGAAACGGAGATGAGCATCGCCCCCTACAGTCGGTCACGACTAGATCATTCGGTCTTTACCTTTAAGCAGTAGTGGGATCTGCAAATGAAGAAGTGGAACGCTGGGCGGGACTTACGCGGGACTTACACGCGATTGGCTGCCCGTCTGCCACCCTTCCCCCCCCCCCCGGGTGAGCAGGCGCCCCCTCGGAGGCCAGGGCAGCCCGCGCAGCGGCCAGGGGGGCGTTGGAATGGAGCGCACGGCTGCCAATCAAACGGTAGTCCCGCCTATGTCCCGCCCAGCATTCCACTTCTTTATTTGCAGATCCCACTACTGCCTTTAAGTGTGTATAGGACTGCAGCTTTCCAGAACAAAAAGACCTTCAGCCTTGGTCTAAAAGTAGACAAAGAAAGGGCCAGTCATATCTTCCTGGGGAGGGAGCTGCACCCTTGTGGTGCTACTACCAAACCGGCCCTGTGGTACATTGTACTTGCATGGGAAGACAGTGATATTAGTAAGAAACTCTGAAGAATGAGAACTGCAGACAGGTGGAGATTCCTTAATTTATTGTTATTAGGACAAGGCATTCTCTTCCCATTCACAGCTTACATCCTCCTAACAGAGGTCATCGAGACCTCACCATTATTAACAGGAAGATCAATGGCTCCCCCATTGAGATGCCATTGTTTGCATTGTGCCTTTAACAGCAACCTGATAGGGCAGACATTTGGCAAGGGCTGAATGTGCTCCGATATGGAAATACATGGTGAGAATGTGTGCCACAGTTCTGCATATACAGAGAGGCCCCCAGGCTGCTGCACTCTGCAGTGGCTCCTCATTACATGTTGGGGCCCTTCACCCCGCAAACTAACTGGCAGGAGGTGACAGGCCATGATGGGTGTTGTAACCCCCTTATTTTAGAAATAGGCTGCATCAGAATAGCAGGTCAAGGGAGTGACAACAGGATGCAGGCATATGGTAGGCCACTGTGAGTTATAGAATGCTGGATTAGATGGGCCTTTGGCCTGATCCAGTGGGGCTGTTCCTATGAGTACATGTCTGAAGAGGTGTGTCTGGTTCTGGTGGCTGCCCAAGAGAAATGCTGTGGAGAATCTTGACTGGCCACCATTGTGTTTACCTCAGAATTTACCTCAGAATGCGAGGTGCAGGGGAGTTGCAGCAGGGTGCAGGCATCTTGCTGTCTTGAGGCATTTCCCTGAGGCATTCGGTGGGCCACTGTGAGATACAGGAAGCTGGACTAGATGGGCATTTGGCCTGATCCAGAGGGACTCTTCTTACGGCAATAAGTAGCTGAAGCAGCTCCTCTCCTCCCCACCATTGACTAGGAGCATCCCCTGGGACCCCTGGATTTAGGGGCTCCTCAGGGATGCTCCAATTTGTGAATGGGGTACAGAGATCAGCAAAGGACCAGGACCGGTGGGTTGAGAGTTCAGCCTGACATCGGATGAGCCTGCGCTCCCTGATAGTGCCTGGGCTGGCCAACCGGGACACCACTGCCAGTCGGAGTGAATGGCCACTGTTTCAGGGAAGGCAGGAGACTAGAAATATCACAGCCCAGAGTAAGGATGTGGTTTTCCAAAAAAAAAAAGCTGTAAAGTACTGCAGGTGCCGCAATGTGCCATGTATGCAGTCCCTCCCCTTGACTACCAGGGGGAGCTGCTTACACAGCGCATGCAGTACTTATCTTGCCACCACCCCCTCTCTGGCTACACTATTGAGGGCGCAATCCTAACCTGGTTGAGCTGGCACAGTTAGGCCAGCAGAGTTTGGCCAGCCCAAAGGGCATTTGGACCACTCTTGGAGGATGGCCCACGCCTATGTTCTGGCCTCTCTGACTCAGCATGAAAGGTCTAAACATATGTTACGGTGTCCCTTGTGCCGGCCAAACTTCGCTGGCCTAACTGTGCCAGCCTAATTTAGGATTGCGCTCTGAGACAAGAGTTACGTTTACACATATGCAAGTCAACTGGGCTTTGAAGCTAACCACGGGGCCACTGACAGCATATTAAGAACCTGGAGAAGAGGGAGACTGAAACAATCTCTATGACTGTGTGTTTCTACTGCAAATGTGTAGAAAGAGAAGAGGTGCAGGGGGCCTGGAACCCAAGGAGGGGGCCAGAAACTTTTCCAATCTCACCGAGACTCACTGCCTGCATGGGATCCCTACAAAAAGGGCCAGGAAGGCTCTTTAAAAAAAAAAAAATGTTTATCTACCTTTTAAAAAAGCTAATATTTCTCCTGATCTGATCGCATTGCAATGGAAAAGAATGTTCAGTGTGAATTCTTTCTTCTTATCCGTATTGTAGCACAAACAAAGATATTCATATTAAATATGCTTTCTTATCTCCGGTACCCTTCTCCTACATCTCTTGTAGAGGCAGTATAAACAGGTCCCATAAGAGGGGGTGTAGGGGGTATGTCGTACCTGGCTTCAGAGTCAAAAAGAGGGCGTGGCCACCAATCCAGTGATGTCATTCAGGGGGAACGGACCAGAACGGGCGTTCCTGATCCTAACGGGCTCCGTGGCTGGTTCCGGGTTCCCGACAAGTGCCAATCAAAAGTGAGTTCCTGTTCCTAAATCATTTGAATGACACCACTGCACCAATCCCACCCCCTTCCAGTCCCGATCCACCCTCCCCGTGCCCCAATTCACCCCTCCCCCTTTGGGAAGCATCCCCCAAAATATCTTGGTTCCCCCTGATAAAATTCCTCTCCCACCCCCAAGCAACTTGGGCATAAGGCATGCTACTTTTGAAATTTTGAAATGTTCTATGTGTTTTATTATTTTATTCTGTGTTCTGGGATTTATTATGTGCTGTGGGATTTTGTACCTATTTATTACCTGTTGGGTCACATACAGCAGTTTTCATAAAGGTTATAGTCTGGTGTGGCCTATGAAAGGCGGTTTCACAAGAACAGAATGCAGGAAGGTGATTGGCTGTTGGGAACAGAAGTTTGTGAGCTAGACACTCCATTGTGTCAAACTCAGCGCTATAAATAGCCAGCAGAGGCAGCAGGAATCAGTCTCAGCTGGGGCTTCACATGGTGGGTCATGGAAGGAATTGGGGCCTCAGCCTCAACTGGAGGAATGGACATGCATGCAGCAATGGTGCCTGCAGGAACTCAGACGCCATTACCTAAAAGAAAGGTGTCTCATCGAAGGAAGGAAAAGGCGACTGATTTCACGGAGGGACCAACAATGACTACAAGATCGATGCAAAAAAAGAAAAGTCTGGCTCCCTGTAAATTGGTTGAGTCCCTTCCTAATCTCTCTAGCCTCTCTGGGCTCCTGGTCCAAGCCATTGCCTCGTGCAAGTCCGACGACGGCCTGAACTTCCAAGAGCTGAAGAAAATGCTTAGCGGACAAGGCTACGATGTGACCAGGCGTTGCCCCAGCCTTAAAAGAAAACTGCACGCTATGGCATCCAAAGGCGCTTTGGTGCGCATGACTAACAATGACGGCTCGACGCTGTTTGTGATCAGAAAGCACCCAGAAAATACGGTCGCCTCCAGAATATTTGAAGGCTCCAAGCAAGTGGCCGAGACAAAACAGGAAGGAGCAGAGAGGAGAAAAAATGTGGGCAATTCTGCCAAGACAAAAGGAGTAGCTAGACAAGCCAAGAGTTCCACTTGGAAATCTGGAGAAGCCAGTGGAAGGCTCCAGAACCTGGATAAGAAACTGAAGCCAGGAGACAAGCAACAAGGACGCCCGCCCAGCCGAAGTGGCTCTGCAAAGAGACCGCAGTCTCACATCAAAAAAAACCATTTCGACTACCAAAAGTCAATATTCAGGGATCAGCACTATGTCCACTCCCAAAAGCGCAAGTCATTCCAGTGATAATGCTGCAGCGACCGCTAAGAGGTCAAGAAACAGCAGGAGCAGGAGTGCATCAACCGCCAAGAAACTTCCGAGTTCTGTCAGCACACTCATGCCGACCAGATCAAGGCTTTCCGCATCGAATGTCAAGCTCACGACTTCAGTAAAGAGGACAGAAAGTCCCTACAGCAAAGCAACACTCAGTGAGAAGAAACCGAGACACTGCAGGAGTAAGACGGCATTTCCTACTGAAGGGCAGAGACATCTCAGGAAAAAAACCACAGCTTCCCTCCAAGACCACAGCCCGACAGCAGTGGCACACCCAGTACTAAAGCCAAGGAGGAGATCTTAGACAGAATGGGTTAAAAAACAACAACGATTGTAATATATATGTGTGTGTACACATGTATGCATATTCCAGAGCTACATAAATATTAAATAAAAATACTTAGCAAGCCCAAATTGGTATCTGAAACAGGTGATTTCATTGTGATCAGAACCTGGTGTTGTGACACTATAGTCACTGGAGTGCAGCAGTGGTATAACTAAGGGGGTGCGGGGGGGGTGCAAGTCCACCGGGCAACGAGCTTTAGGAGGGCAGCAAGCTGAGTGTCATCCTAGTGGTCAAAACTGTGAAAACCTTGGTAAGTGCAAACAATACCATCATGTTGTCTAGCACTGGACAGGTAATTTGATGCTGAACACCCTGAAACAAACCACGTTGGAATGTTTGTATTCTATCAAAGTTTACAGCCAATTAATCAGAAAACCTTTTTATTTACTTTACAAATTAAATTTGATTTTGTTGTGGAGAAGGGGGGGCTACAAAATCTTCTTTGCAGTGGGTTTAACCCACTGCGCCACCACGGCCCTTATTAAAAAGATAGGGGAACATAAAACAAATCTCTTTTTTTTTACCTTGTTGCAGCAAAACCACTGATGTTCCCCTATCTTTAAAAAGGTGTCCCCAGTTATCCGTGGTTTCAGTTATCCATGGTAAAATCTGGAACAGAACCCCAGCGGATACCAGGGCATGCCAGTATACTTTAAAAGCATTTAAAAACTTTGAATAAGAATAAAAACATATAACACCACTTTCTGTCTTTCAAATCATGAAATCTATGGAAAAAACACCATTTTCAAACACCCCTAGGTATGATGCATCAAATGCGTACATGACACATTACATACATACATAATACATAACTGACTACATTGCAAGATGGCCATAAAGTACTCTTTTGCAACCACCTTCCCCCCCCCCAAAAAAAGAAATCAGAACACTAATCTACACTGCAGGTTTAAGAACACCATTCTGTTCCAGTTGCCATTTTTAAATTATTATGCCACTGGATAATTCAATGGTAAGGCCACATCTGGAGTACTGTGTACAGTTCTGGTCGCTACACCTCAAAAAAGATAGAGGGGAGCTAGAGAAGCTGCAGAAGAGAGCAACTAAAATGATTACAGGGCTGGGGCTCCTCATCCCATATGAGAAAAGGCTACAGCATTTGGGGCTTTTCAGCCTAGAAAAAAGGTGCTGAGGGGGGACTTGATTGAGACATACGAAATCATGCAGGGGATGGATAAAGTGGATAGAGGGAGGTTCTTTTCCCTCTCTCACAATACCAAAACCAGGGGACATCCACTAAAATTGAGTGTTGGGAGAGTGAGAACAGATAAAAGGACATACTTTTTTACCCAGCAGGTAATTAATCTGTAGAACTCCTTGCCACCGGAGGTGGTGATGGCATCTGGCCTAGATGCCTTTAAAAGGGGACTGGACAGATTTCTGGAGAAAAAGACCATTGCAGGCTATAAGCCATGATGGTTAGTGCAACCTCCTTATTTTAGAGGTAGGCTACCTCGGACTGCCGGATGAAGGGGAGTGGCAATGAAATGCAAGTATCTAGTTGTCTTGTGTGTTTCCTGAGGCATCTGGCGGGCCACTGTGAGATACAGGAAGCTGAACTAGATGGGCCTTGGGCCTGATCCAGTGGGGCTCTTCTTAAGTTCTTATTAAATGCAATTTACACCCAAAAAGCATTGACAGGGTCTCCCACTCTTATAGTACTCTCTTATGATGCTGAAGAAGCAGACTTCTCACGCAGACCCTTGACCATTTTCAGCATATCTCGCAAATTCATTGAAATATGCTCTATACCAGTGATGGCGAACCTATGACACGCGCATCAAAGGTGACACACCACAACGTTTGTGGTGGCACACCAATGTTCACCTTCACCTGACAAAAACTGAGTTTGCTGTACTCATTTTTCATTTTTGCAATTATTTGATGTTCCTTTATAGAATACATAGCACCACATATGATAGGACTGTATTTTTTGTTTAAATAAATGAACAGAAAGAACTGTTTCTCTTTTGTTTGGGAGGGGAATTGATACACCAGCAGAGTCAAGTTAAGCATTTTCCAAAGTTTTGACACACCTAGCCCAAAAGGTTTGCCATCACTGCTCTATACTCTGTCTGGCGCCTTTACCATGCAGGGAACGTATAGTGGCATCATCTTTAGCAGTTCTAAGTACTTTTTGTTGTTCAGTCGCTAAGTCGTGTCCGACTCTTCGCGACCCCATGGACCACAGCACGCCAGGCCTCCCTGTCCTCCACTAGCTAAGTAAAGCCTAATAATGACCATCTTATGCTAAATCATTCATACTGCTTACTTCTTTTAAGGTGTCTCATTTGAGGAATTGAAAATACAAGCGTGTCCAGTATCCACTGATTCGGTATCCACGATTTCCATTATCCACGGATACCATGGATACGCCTATTAAAAAGACTTTAAAAAGATAAAGGTTTCCCCACGACCGAATGGTCTAGTTGTGACCGACTGTAGGGGGCGGTGCTCATCTCTGTTTCTAAGCCGAAGAGCCGGTGTTTGTCCAAGGACAAGCTTCCGTGGTCATGTGGCTGGCATGACTATACACCAAGGCACACGGAACGCCGTTCCCTTCCTACCGAAGTGGTACCTATTTATCTACTTAACTCACATTTTTACATGCTTTCCCCTATCTTTAAAAGGCATCCCCATTATCCACAGTTTCAGTTATCCACAAGAGGGAGGGTCTAGAATGAAATCCCAGTGGATATCAGGGCAAGCCTGTACCCTGCAACACACTGTTGAATTCAATCCATTTGAGCTATACAGACAAAAACTACATTCCTAAACGGCTGCATGCTGCAATGAAGCAGTATAGAGACTTCCTCAAGGGGTGCTACATACACCCTAGAAAAGTGCTTCCCAGCCTTGCGTCGCAAACCAATTTTTAGGGGTCACAAAGAGCTTGGGTCAGCCATCTTAAAAAGCTGGGCACCACCAAGTTGGAAGCTTCATTTTGGCTAGGGAAGAGGCTTCCCCATTAAACTGACACTTCATCAAAGCTTCCTGAATTAGCCTTGCTAGGGGATCATTTTCGTTTATGCATTTATGTTTGATGAAGTCTCTCCCAGGTCTCTTTCCAAGCAGGCATGTCACACCTTCCACGTACAGGCCTATGTGAGTCTCCACATATTTTTTGCATCCTTTTTATATCTTTGTAAGAACATAAGAACATAAGAAGAGCCCTGCTGGATCAGGCCAAAGGCCCATCTAGTCCAGCTTCCTGTATCTCACAGCGGCCCACCAGGTGCCCCAGGAAGGCATGAGACTACAAGATGCTTGCATCCTGTTGCCACTCCCTTGCACCCGGTACCAGTAGCCCACCACCTTTGCAAGGAGGTTGCACAATCCATCATTGCCTATAGCCCACGATGGACCTTTCCTCCAGAAATCTGTCCAATCCCCTCTTGAAGGCATCAAGACCAGATGCCATCACCACCTCCTGTGGCAAGGAGTTCCACAGATTAACTACCCGCTGGGTAAAAAAGTACTTCCTTTTATGTTTTAACTCTCCCAACCCTCAGTTTTAGCGGATGCCCCCTGGTTCTGGTGTTTTGAGAGAGGGAAAAGAACATCCCTCTATCGACTCTATCCCTTCCATGCATAATTTTGTATGTCTCAATCATGTCCCCCCTCAGGCGCCTTTTTTCTAGACTGAAGAGCCCCAAACGCTGCAGTCTTTCTTCATAAGGGAGGTGCCCCAGCCCCGTAATCATTTTTGTCGCTCTCTTCTGCACCTTTTCCAACTCCACTATGTCCTTTTTAAGATGCGTACTTTTTAAGATGTTGTACTTTTTATGATCCATGGGATTGGCTTGTTGTATGTTTTATTTTTAATATTGTTTTTAATTATTGTTTTTTAATTGATGGAATTTTATTGTGTTTTAAATTTGTAATGCCGCCTTGAGTGCCTTCGGGCAGAAAGGCGGGGTAGAAATTTAATAAATAAATAAATATGGGGAAGAGGAACATATTACTCTGAAGACTATCTAAAATTTGATTTTACCACCTTGATCAGCAATGGCATAGAGAAGCTAACTGCATCCTGTGCAATGTTGTTCTCAGTGCTGAATCAATCACTGAACTCAAAACTCAAATGACACTTAGATATAAAGCAATCAGAACGTTCTAAAAAGGATATGGAGTTCTTTTGACGTTGAAAAAAATATGGATTATTAAAAACAAACACTTCCTGCTTAATGACATCCAGCCCAAGGTCTTAGGGGGTCCCAACAGGTTGGGACAGGTTGGGGGTCACAGTGCAAAAAAGTTTGGGAACCACTGCACGAGAACAAGTATTTTTAACCTTTTCATCTCATGGTACACTGAGAAGGAACTAAAATTGTCAAGGCACACCATCAGTTTTTGGGCGATTGATAAGGCACACCACACAGTCCCGGGGTGTGTGTGGTTGCTCACATCCCCCACCGGCCCTACTAATAAATAACCTTCCCCGCATTCCCACGGCACACCCGTGGACCACGCGTGGCACACCAATATGCCACTGCACATTGAAAATTGAACCACTGCACAGTGGTTGAAAATGGTTGTGCTAGAAATTTGGATAGGACAGGGCCCTAGGAAAAGCTGTTGTATGCACACATTCCTAGGAGTAAACAGCATTGAACACACCCCAATGAGGACTGAGAAAAAATGCACAGGAAACCTTTGCATAACTACTCAGACATAAGATCCACAAAGCTCAATGGGACTTACTCCCAAGTAAGTGCAGGTAGGACTGCATGCCAAGCCCTTGCCCTCCCGGGCAGTGCTGCAACTTCCTCTGGATGGCGTGCGGAGGCTTCTGCGAAAAGGGCATTATGCGGATCGAATTGGAGGGGGCGTCCTCCCCCCGGCCACGCAAGCGGTTCTTGACTATCACGGCGCCGAGGCCTCCAGAGACCAGCAGAAGAGCTGGGGCTGTATAATCCAGCGCCCTCTTCAGTTGGCTGCGCGTAAAGACAACGAGTGAAACAAACTGACGGGAAGCGTCGTGATTGCTGAGGATGCGATGCAGGCTACTCGCATCCAACGAAAATGGAAAGTCACCACCAGCTGGTTGCAAACGACCCTGAAATGCACCCGCCTTACAACTCTGTAAAGATCATGCACCCTCTCGCCGTAGGGCAGTGGTTCTCAAACTTCTTCGCCTCCAGACCAAGCAGGTTAAATGACTGGAGGCGCCATCCCTGTAGAATTAATAGGAGCGAATTGAAGCCAGGGGGCGGGCTTAGCGGCCATGTTTGTGTGCCCCAAACAATCTTTATTCCAAGCATTTCAGATTGCTTTGCACGTACTGTTTAGGACTGAATAGTTTACTCCTGAAATAAAAACTTACGAAAATAAAAACGTCTGATCGTGTAGAAACGTTATTGGTAACCTTATTATGATTTAATATGCAATTACAAGGTGAAATTCCGCATAATTATATTACTGAACGAAATGCTACTTGCTGTCTATTTAAACTCGGATTGCACTGTTTTGACAGACTTATTTTTTGAAATCTACACAAGCAAAAATAAAGTGTGAACGGGAAGGAAAGAAAAAAAATGGAGGGTGGGCAAAAATTAGATAAATATATAGGAAAATTACATTAAAATCTCTTCATAACACAAGTAGTTGTCAATATGAGAGTAGTTCTTTTTTACTTCTAGACTATTAAGAGTATTTTTTTAAACTTCTACACTCAACCCCCCCCATAAAACAAATTCTGTTAATGTTCAGAATTTCAAAAATATTACAGTAGAAAATGAAAGGCGGAAAAATAAAGTGTGAACGGGAAGGGGGAAAAAAGGACGGGGGGAAATATTTTTTTTTACCTTCTAGACCATTAACAGAAAATGGGTGTCAGAAAATGGTGAATAAGACTGCTAGGAACAACAAGAAATTACACTGCTTCAAAAATAATGCACTCACTATTTCAGTGAATTGTAGTTTTATTGAACTGATGTAATGTGAATACATGAATCTTTCCGTGGAAACTAAATCCCATTTTTCGTACAGCGATTCGCACACCCGTATGCAGAACATGCAGGCATGCTTAAAGAGGTTGAGATTAACTTTTACACACATGCAGGGAGATTTTTATTCGTGAATTCGCGGCAATCCTCCTCCTTGGCGGCAATGATCTGAGTCAGCCATATTTGTATGTCCCCGGCTTCAAGAAAATGACGTCATGCCGACTCCAGTTATTTAACCTGCTTGATCCAGACCCACTTTTTAAAATGGCAATCTGTCCAGGACCCATCGGAAGTGATGTCATGGCCGGATGTGCCGTCATTGTGACACCAGAGCGGCTGCTTTCCAGATAATGCAGCACTAAATTGGGTTATTTCTCAGCCACTTTCCAATAGCAAAGTGAATCAAAAAGAAAAAAAACCTGTTTACAACCTTGACACAAGCAAAACAACCACACACACCTCCCCACTTTCCAGCATCCCATCTTCCAATATGGCTGCCCTAGGTGCTTCGCGACCCACCTGAAATTGGCTTGCGACCCACTAGTGGGTCCCGACCCACAGTTTGGGAACCACTGCCGTAGGGCACTGCTGAGCTCACCTGTTCCCAAAGGCTTTTTTCAGAGTCACTGCAAAAGAGCGCGAATACTGAAAGCAGAATACTGTATGTCTCTTGAAATGGGACATGATCTTCGTTCGAGGCAATGGAACAGAACAGCCTCTGGCTTTAAGACGGCCGTTTCACCTGCTTAGTTTGAATCGTGCGCAACGGAAATTATTGGTAATTTGCGCAAACAGTAATGAAGAAAATGCGCGAAGTCATTCCCAGTGTTATTGGAATAAGCTTCGATTATGATGTATTTAGAATAAGCCTATAGGCTGCTACTAATTTTCCCATTGGACGTACAATTAAAAAAAAAATCACATTTTCGATTGCAGAAAAATTCTTGTAACAAAAAACGTGCCAGTTTTTAATCTGGCATCTTGCCCAAAAGGCTCCTCACAGCATATATTTTAGAAAGTTTATTTTATAATGTCCAACTTTATATATATTTATAATGTCCAACATGCACTGATAGCTGGTAACAGTTATAAAAATATTTAAACGGGGAGAAGGAATTTTTGGGCAATTCACTGCCCCTTGGAGATAGGAATCACAGTAAAAGCCATATCATGTTTTTTTTAAATTATTTCATTACTATTATCTATCAACAATCCACCAAAGCCAAAACAGTGTAGGCACGATCCAGTCAAAATAAGAACTTCATGCAATTCTTACTAAGCATAAACGTATTCCACTGAAAGAAATTGGGTTTAAAACTGCTTAATTTGACTAGCTTGTGTCCGGTATTTTAATTTTCACTAACAGTCATGTTAATGAAAGATGACATCAGAGGTTATCAAATAAGAAACACACTTTATATTGATGTACATAATATTGATGTTTATAAACTTTATTTTACTCCCAAAAAATGTGAGAAACGGTTGAAATCGTAGTCTACGTTTATAATCACAACATTATTTTGGGAAGCTGGCACAAAAGAGGATTTAAGACTTTTAACTGTAGAAAAATAATTTCATTTGAAGAATAAAAATATTAAACAGATTCGTAACAAGGATTGGTTAACTTCCCCTCCGCCTTCTTGTTCTGTGAGGAAAGGAGGAAGATAACGTGTTTTCCCTCAGGTCCGATTAAGCAGCGAACGTTTTTCTCTCAGCCAATCAGCGTCTCTGCGTAATTGCCTATGTAGATGTGCTCGTTCTTCATAGTCCCCTATGAATCCATGGAATTATCGGGTTGACCTCAAAGCACCTCCTAAGTATTTTGAAGATTCATCCCTGATTGGAAAACCTCTGTTCTTCGTATTGGGCGAAGATTTACATTTCCTCAGCATCCTTCGCTAATTCTTCCAGAAACTATATTAGGAAATGCAGAATATGACGCAGGGATGGGAAAATATTCCAGATCTGGGCGAGTTGTCTATACACACTAATTTCCACGAATTTACTGTTTATTGTAAGACAGACCGTGCTTTTCTTGCTCGTGCCCAACTCCTTAACTGGCCTCAATAACATTCCTAATATTTTGCGAGTTCTTAATAAGCCAGCCATAACGGCTAACCGTACAGAATGTGAACCACTTCATATGGGAAACTCGAGAGTTGGGGCTGCTTTTAATAGTACTTCAAGACAAGATGTCAAGATGACCAGATGTCATAACCACAAGGGAGGACACAACACCCCAATGTAGGAGATTCAAGACAAAGGACATGGGGCGTTGCAAAATTTAAGCTAAGAGCACGATAGATATGCATTTTTATATATACATATACTCTCGTATATGAGGTGTCTCATCCTCTAATGCAACCCAAACGAAGGAACCCGCAAGAAAGCGATGTGGACCCCTTGATCCTAGTACCCCTTGTCTTGAAAAATAGATTTTGAAATTTATTCAGGACAGGTTGAAATATGTAGGACATGTCCTGGACATCTGGTCACGCCTGAAGCAGCATCTCTGACAAAATTAAATCGGGCGGGGACGAAAATAGATCCTGAATATTCGTCAATGGACCAGCTCTTTCCGTGAATCCTAAGTGGCTCTTAAAAGAGCCGTTTGCAAAGTTGCGGGGTAGGGGGCGTTATCAGTAACCCGATCCTCAGTTTCGCTTCCTAGCTCCTGTCTTTGTCATGACGGGCTTCGTTGGGCGCTTGAGTTGCTTTTTACCGGGGTTGACCGAACTTTTACTTTGGGGACCTTTCGGTTTGCTAACCGCCGGCTGCTTCTTTCTGGGCTTTTTCTGGGGCTCTCTTTTCCTCGCGGGCGGCTTCTTGGGAGTCACTGCCTTTTTCTTTTGCCCTGGCTCCGATCTGCCGCTTCTTCTCGCTTGGCTACTGTTGAGCCTGAAAGACCCCGAAGCACCGCTGCCGGTGACACGAATCAGCAATCCATGGGATACCAGATTGCGCAGCTCTCTTTTGAGGCGCTGGTTGTTTTTATTCACGGCGTAGCCAGCTTCGATCAGGGATTTCTTAATGGCTAACAAAGACAAGGCTTTTCGTGAATTGGCACAACTATCGAACGCTTGCAGAATGAGTTGAGATAAAGAGCCGGAAAGGCGCGAGTTCCCCCTTCCAGAAGTTGGAACTCCAGACGTGCCAGCTGTCTCAGTAAGCGCGGGTTCTTCCTGCTGGCTTCCATGTACCATTTTTCTTGCCTCCTCGAAGCCCCGCTAAAAACTGAGCCGCGCAAGCCAAATATATAGAGCATTGAGTCTGACGTCAAAGAAACAACTGGCCAATGACCGTCTCTCCCTCCCTTTTCCCTAGTTGTGCTACACGCGGGAGAACTTCGTGACAGAACTTTTCAGTCCACCATTGTCCATCGATGCTGGAGGCGGAGCTCTGACGTTTTATCACACGTGGTCAGAAATGGAAGATGCGGAGTCGTCCCATTCAGTTTGCACTCTTGTAGAGAATTGGGGGGGGGGGACTACAGTATTTCTTACACTTCACAAATGTTCTCTTGGGGACAGTCACCTGCTGTTGGGAACATTATTGTGATGTAAAACGAAACCTTTATTTTTATTTTTCTCCATTTTAATATAAGAACATAAGAAGAGGCCAGCTTCCTGTATCTCCCAGTGGCCCACCAGATGTCTCTGGGAGCATGACACACAAGACAAGATACCTGTATCCTGTTGCCACGCCACCCCCCTTGCATCTGGCATTCTGAGATAGGCTTCTTGTAAAAAGCCTGAGGTTGCACACAAGCATCATGACTTGTAAAACGTTCAGAACATGATATACCCCACAGGGGCTTTTAAAACATCACAACTATTTAAATCCTAAATTTAGTGGAGCACAAACAGAGGCGATGCAGTTGCAGAACACACAGCTATTCCTGTCGTTGTCTAGTTTTCCAAGCCACTGGCCGCACTTTTTAAAGGTGATAGAATATTCTCTCCCGTTTCCCTCCATTTGTCGCAGTAAAACGTGCCGCTTGTCAGTCCGACCCCTCCACCAATCAGAGGAGACAGATTGAGAGCGGGGGCCAAGACTAATCGTCGGCTACGTTGACTAACCAGAAATCGCTATTTAATGCTTCAAATGTGTCAAAAAGCTCAAGCTTGCCATTTGGATTTTCAATCCAAAGAATCAAATCTGAACTTCAGCATTTGAATTTTGAACATGACTTTGCATGCTCTTTTAGAGCCCAATCCTATGCATGTATACTCAGAAGTAAGTTCCATTATAGTCAGTGGGGTTCACTCCCAGGTAAGGTAACTGTGAATAGGATTGCAGCCTTAGATGTGTTGGCTTCTAATTGTTATTCAAATATGAAATGTCGTAGATATCAAATAAGACGTACCGTTGCATGCAATTATCTTATCTGTATTGCTACGTTCCGATTTCCACAACTAAAAGCCATCGAATAACAGCTAAAGTCAAGTATTACATATTCTTGCACGTCCACTTCTAAATATTGATAACCATTCGCTACATCGCTATTAAGTGCATGCAGCCCTCTCCTCCAAGCGTAGCTCTATATGTCCGGAAGAGCCGCGAGAGAGGGAAGGGCTAGTCATCGAGTATGCCCCGCCGTGATCTGGAGCGATAATTGGCTGTAGTGGACACTTCTGGACCAACACCTAGTACAGTATTTCATATTAAAAATAAAAATCAGATACCTCATTTTGCTTTCAGTTAATTTCTCCAGTATTGTATGCGCTTGCTAGTCACGTGCATTTCATTCAACAGTTTTTTTAAAAAAAATATTTTTCACATGTTAACAAAGACGTCTGTCATAACAAAACAGATTTGTCTGGCTTTATGAACGTGCAATTTAAAGACCATTTGAGAAAGAAGGGTCTTGTCCCCGAAAACAAAATCAAAACTGAAACATATTGTTTCTGGAGCTTCTCAAATTTATTTCTAAAACATAAGACGTTTCATAAGCTACGATTCCAGGTTTGATCCAGGACTGTGAATGAACAAAAAAGGCAAAACGCTGGATGTTTCTGCCCGGTTTCGAACCGGGGACCTTTCGCGTGTGAAGCGAACGTGATAACCACTACACTACAGAAACCCAACTGCGAGCGTTACTTAGACAGCTGAGGCTGATAAGGTATGATTAGAGTAAAACTCGTGGCTGTTGAAGATTGCTACATTATTTTAAGAGTGAGTCGCTTTATTCAAGCAGCGCATTTCCACCTAGTGTTAAGTCTGTCTAGAACTACTGCTGCTTCTGATATACTTCGGCTGTAAACTGAGAGCCATATCCTACGCATGTCTACTCAAAAGCAAGTCACATTATAGTCAATGAGGCTTACTCCCAGGTGAGTGCTTATAGGATTGTAGCCCGAGTTTCATCAAATTTTCTAGAAACCACTTATTATTTTTCAGCCTAATCCCTTTCACAGGAATCACGTCGGGCTAGTGGGACAAAATACAAAGCACTTTGTACAGAGAAACCACTGGGTGAGTATCAATCACCCTCGTTTACAACAGATGCATCCCAATCTGCCCATCTGCCCAACTACTATCTAATCTGCCACAGATGATCTATCATTGCATTAGCAAGGTAGGTAGGAGGAGGAAAGTTTTTTTTTTAATAGTGTGGATGGGATTGAGATTTGGGGTTCAACATTTAAATATGTTGAAAAGGCTTCTATCCCATTTTCTTGCCTGACAACAGACTCTCAAGATGCCCGGCAATAAAAGAAAATGGACTCAACAAAAGCAGATTTATTCAAAGAAGATAGTGGTGACTGTTGAAAGCTGGGGTAGGATGGGGACAATACTATAAAATATCTCCTTAGATGTTATTGTTCCAGCCCCTCTAAAGCTTTACAAACCAACCTGGGGAGGACAGCAGCCCCAACTTACAAGGCTGGTGTCAGGATGCTCTTGGCCAAGAGGCTACAGAAATATTGCAGAACTTTGCATGCATATGCCCATTTGCCATTCCAATTTATCTGGTGTGGCATAAATTCTAGCTCTCAGAAAAAGAAGGACTTCTTCAAGTTGGGGGAATGGGCAGCAAAATGGCAGATGCGTTTCACCGTAGACAAGTGTAAAGTGATGCACATTGGGGCAAAAAATCAAAACTTCACCTATAGGCTTATGGGTTCTGAGCTGTCTGTAACAGCTCAGGAGAGAGATCTTGGGGTGCTGGTGGACAATTCAATGAAGGTGTCGACCCAGTGTGCGGCAGCAATTACGAAGGCCAATTCCACACTTGGGGTAATTAAAAAAGGGGTTGAGAATAAAACAGCCAAAATTATTATACCATTGTACAAATCAATGGTAAGGCCACATCTAGAGTATTGCGTACAGTTCTGGTCACCACATCTCAAAAAGGACACAGTGGAGCTGGAAAAGGTGCAGAAGAGAGTGACAAAAATGATTACGGGGCTGGGGCACCTCCCTTATGAAGAAAGACTGCAGCATCTGGGGCTCTTCAGTCTGGAAAAAAAGGCACCTGAGGGGGGACATGATTGAGACATTTAAAATTATGCACGGAAGGGATAGTCAATAGAAGAATGTTCTTTTCCCTCTCTCACAATACCAGAACCAGGGGCATCCACTGAAATTTAGTGTTGGGGGAGTTAAAACAGATAGAAGGAAATACTTTTTTACAAAGCGGGTAATTAATCAAACTCCTTGCCATAGGAGGTGGTGATGGCATCTGGCCTAGATACCTTTAAAAGGGGACTGGATGGATTTCTGGAGGACAAGTCTATTGTGGGCTATAGGCAATGATGGGTTGGGCAACCTTCTTACATTAATAGGAGGCTACTTCAGAATGCCAGGTGCAAGAGAGTAGCAACAGGATGCAAACATCTTGTTATCTACTGAACTCCCTTAGGCACCTGGTGGGCTACTGTGAGATACAGGAACTAGATCAGCCTTTGGCCTGATCCAGTGGGGCTCTTCTTATGTTCTTAAAAAAAAAAAAAAAAAGCCTGCATTGAGCAGTGGGTTGAACTAGTTGACCTTCAAGGTTCCTTCTAGCTCTAACATACTAAGATTCCAGAATGCAATAAATGTGTGTGTGGGTGCACGTGGGTGTATACTTGTATACATACCCACTCTCTCTCTCCCTGCTCCCCAACCTTTGGAAGGAGACCTTGACTTCTTTGGTCCGGATTTAAAAGTTGGTTTTTACTTTTGCCACAAAAGTGGCAGACAAGTACTGGGATCCTAAACATAATTGCACTTAAGTAAGTCCCACAAAATTCAATGGGACTTAGGGTGCAATACTAACCAAATTTCCAGCACTGAGGTAAGGGCAATGCAGCTCTAAGGTAGGGGAAAAAACATTCCCTTACCTTGAGGGGGCCTCTGTGACTATTACTCCACTGCAGGATGCAGCACATGCCCCATTGGCACAGCTATGTCAGTGCTTGAAAGTGGGTCAGGATTGCCCCTTATTTTCTAATAAGATTGCAAACTCAGGTAGTCTTACTGTGGTTCCAAGAATTCAAGGCTCTCAACTCCTATTTCTGGACCATAACCTATTGAGAGACAAAGGCTGTAATCCAACAAGCATTTTTCTGGGTGTAAGCCCTTTGAACACACTGGGACTTCCTTCTAAATAGACCCACACAGAATTGCACTAAAAAGATATAACCTTTTTTTTTTAAAGTCAGCTATGAGTGTTTTGGACTCATTAAATACACTAGTAGAACATGTTTCACTCAAATACTGGTGGGATCTCCATGTACTGTATTCTGAACTGATGCAATGGTCCTCTACTCCTGGGATCTTCTCCTTGGGTTGTGCTGCAAGTGCACTTTTGGCCCGATCCAGCCAGCCACTGTTCATTATCCCCACCCCCACCCATGACAGGATTGCATGATAAGAATCAAAACGGTTTCGATTGATCTCCCGATTCACTTTTCACACCATCATGAAGTAGCTACATTTTTTTCAAACGTGGCGGTTCCACTCCCATCTAACAGGAGTGTAACATCATTTACAATAATGGCATGGCAGCGTCGAAGCTTGCACAGATTCCCGTTCAGCCGTAGCAGTTTCCATACCGATCTGCCCACAGCAGCGCCGTCACGTTATACGCAAGCAACCTTTACGCTGGAGTGAGAGTATTAGCGCTTCATTCAAGTTCTCGCGATATTTTAAATCTCGGGGCGCTGTCATGATGATGGATATGAAACGTTTGCGCCCACTACATCATCGGGGAAGTGCATCTGTGTTTATGACTGAGAACGTTTGCAGAATTACACATAGACAGTTGGCTTATTTTTGTTGATATGGTACAGTGCACTCGAAAGCGGCCTCTGTGCCCTAGCACAGAGCTCATCCGTACCGTAGACGTGGGAGCAGCCATGTTGTTGTACGACACCGGCAGCCGAGGCGGGGAAAAGAGGCTATTTCCGTTTCCGGAAGGCGCCGCCGCTTCCTTTTTCTCTCTGGGGCCGAGCGAGCTGGCGAGTCCGGGCTAAAGGCCGCCGTAGAATCTGCCTCCATCCTCCGTTCCCAGCGGGAGCTCGAGCCCTCTCAGCCGCCGCCATGACGGAGCAGATGACCCTGCGTGGCACCCTCAAGGGCCACAACGGCTGGGTGACCCAGATCGCCACCACCCCGCAGTTCCCAGACATGATCCTCTCCGCTTCGCGCGGTAAGGAGGACGAGGCTAAGTCGTCACACGGGGGTGGCGCGGGGTCTGACGGCTGATAGAATAGAGGGGGGGGGGCTGAGGTGGAGAAGACCAGCTACAGTGGCCTGGCGGGAAGCACATGGAAGAATCTCTCGCCTGGGGAGGGGTGGTGAGAACCGCAAGGCCAACATGGCAAGCGTGGTCAATGAAGAATATGGCCTTAATTTTCACCCTGCGTAGGGTGTGATGGTATGTCTCCCTCTCCCCATATACTCTTTTACTTTTCCCCAGAATGTATGGGATGTTGGAGGCGAGACAGAGGGAGACAGACCATCACATCCTAGGCAGGGTGAAAATTCAGAAGGTTCCAAGGCAAAGGTGTTGGGGTCTTTTGGAGAGAAATGGAACACACCAGATCGTAATCAGGTTTGGCTGGTGCAAGGTTTAGGATTGTGTGGCAGCTTTCAGGAGGGGAGTATATAGCTGTATAAGGGGCTGAGCCCACCTGCTGCTTCTCCACTGGAGTCCCAATGATTAAATCTGACATTGTCTACTGATCCTCTTAGTAGGGTCTGAAGACATGTCCTGCAATTATGAGGGATGGGAGCAGATCAGCTAACAGTACTCAGTGCTTCCTTTGGGTCCAGCCTGCAGTGCAAAAGTCTTGGTTTGAAAACTAGTCAAAAGGGCTTTTTTTTGCTGTGCTTAAGTTGTGCACTTGGTGTGCAAGTGAGCGGTTACAAGGGTTTGGCATATTGAAACATGAGGGAGGGGACTGGTTTGTTGGGTCCATGTTGATGTTTGAAGATCAAGACATTTTGGTATACCAGTCAATCCATAGGAACAAAGATGGAGAGAACATTCTAAAGCAGTGGTTCCCAAACTGCGTCTGTGACCCACCAGTGAATCCCAACCCACTTTTTTGTGGTTCCCGAAACTGGCAGGGTAGATTAGACTATGTGTACCAAGGGTTAAACAAACTGCAATTTTTTGGGGGGAGGGGCACTGCTGCCCAATCACCATTATAGCCACAGGCTTGAGTGGCTTGTAAAGTGGATCTTTTTTTTTTAGGGGGTCCTGATGGTAAAATGTTTGGGAACCGCTGCTCTAAGGTGCACAAGGTAGACAGGGTTTATTCTGCCTCGCGTATTTTCAATTAAAATCCTCACCCTGTTTCTTTGAGGAAGTCCCAGTGACTTTTACAGGGTTTGTCCCCCAGGTAAGTGTTATCATTCCTGCAGCTTTCAAGTGTGTATAAGCCATGAATGAGAGTGTGTTATTATCTGGAGCGGTCTCTGATTTGCATCATAGGCCTAGCCCTACCAGAGCTGCACTGCTTCAGGAAGGGGATTAATTCTTCCTCTTAAAAAAAGGCATCTGCATAGACATCTAGATTTCATTTATCTAGATTTCGTTGTAGCTTGGGTGCAGGTCAGGCGGCTGGGCGTAAGAGAATGGGATATTTTCCCTCACGGGTACGTATGTCTGACACTCATGAGAAAAACACTGGCCATCTTGCTTTTCTCTTGCAGACAAGACCATCATCATGTGGAAGTTGACCCGGGACGAAACCAACTATGGCATCCCCCAGCGAGCCTTGAGGGGCCACTCCCACTTTGTCAGTGATGTGGTCATATCCTCCGATGGGCAGTTTGCCCTCTCTGGGTCTTGGGACGGAACTCTGCGCCTTTGGGACCTGACCACGTAAGTGCAGGCAAGGGGCCCAGCGCCCTTCGTGGAAGCACCGTTGGCAGCACTGTTGCGTGCGCCACTCCTGCCAGTGCCCTTCCTGCGAGTTTCCGTCTCCCTGCCTGGGTTTTTATTCCAGGATCACTTTGCTCCTTTGTGTCCCAGTGATTAGATCTGACACATATCTACTGACTCCACTGGGGCTTGAAGATATGTCCTGCAATTATGATGGGACGTGGTACGGGAGAGATGGAAATCGACCGTTGACGGCTTTTGTGTAAATTCTGGAATAGTATGGCATGGAGAAGAATAAATTGGTTTCCTATGGAGCGCATGGATATTGAAAGCAAGTGATTTTAAAGTGGTGTGATTGTTATGACTTTCCCAGGGAGAGTCCTGAGAAATCATCAGATCCCTAGTTCCTCTTACTTTTCCCAAAATTCTTGGAAGGAAAAGAACTAGTTAAATACCTAGTAAGTGCACCGGGCAGATAAAAATAAGTGATTTTAAAAAATAATAATGTAAATTGAGTTTACACATGGGCACAGGATTTCACTTAAAAACTAACTGGATTACTCTCTTATATAAACATGTTAGCTTCAGAGTAAGTGAATTGGTGCCCTGTACCTAATACATTTGGATTATATGTAAATGAAGAACCAAGCTGAACATTTCTCAGATACATTATCCGCAGGTTTAGCATCGGCAGGGTTGAACACCTGCTCTGGTTGACCTGGAGGCAAGGGAAGCTGGGTTCCCTCATCTCTGCAGGCTCTTCTGAGCTCCACATAGGTCCTGCGCATCCACCTGCGGCCTCTGATGGTCTTAGAATGACTCTTAGAAGCAGAAAGGAAAAGAGTCTGGCCTTCAGAATGTCTCTTAAAGGCATATAAGCATCACGTTTGAGTTTTCCAAAAAATTGGCAGTCATATTTTTGGCTTCTCACAGTGCCTCTTTTGCTTCTAAGCGAAATGACAGAGGCTGCCACAGTCTAGACACATGTGGCCTCTGCAGGGCTCAGAAGAGCCTCTGGAGGCAAGGGGAGCATCTAGAGGTTTTAAGCCCCCTCCCTCACCCATCTATTTCAGTATCTGGATTGTTGTCACAAAATTGGAAGTGCCCATTTTTTATTTTTAAAGCAAGTTTGGTGGCACACAGAGCCTTGCAGAGGGCTCCCCTGACCACCGACACACACACTCTCACACACACACACACACACACACACACACACACACACACACACCCAACTCAGGTGCTGGAGGCTGGTGAGTAGAACACCCTCTCCGATCCCAGGCAGCAGTGTGATCCTGGGGATCCTGTTGTGGCATTCCCCGCCCCTTACCTTTAAGCACTGGCAAAGGTCAGTGCTTTCCAGGCTGATAGGTTGCAACCCACCAGTTTGGGAACCACTGCAGTAGGTGAAAATGAGCTGTGGACGTCTCTTTCTACCCAGGGGCACCACCACCCGGCGCTTTGTGGGCCACACCAAGGACGTGCTGAGCGTGGCTTTCTCATCTGACAACCGCCAGATTGTCTCAGGTTCCAGGGATAAAACCATCAAACTTTGGAACACTCTGGGAGTCTGCAAGTACACTGTGCAGGTGAGTGGCTCTTCCTTCCAGAGTTTGGAAGTGAATCCCTCTTAAGACCTCCTTGTCCTTTCCTGAGGATGCCCACTTGGCGTCTAAGTTAGAAAACTTTGGGCACAGAATGAAAAGGGTGGAGGCGAGGAAAAGAGTAGAGAATGCTCAGTTCAAACTCCTTCTACTTACTAGCTTGAGCAGCAATTGAAGAGGAGGAAAGCACGCCCACCAAGTCCCAGCAGTCTGTAGTTTTGATCCAGGGAAGATACTGAAACAAGCCATCCAAGATAGAATTGGGAAGCCGTTGGGCTTGGAAATTGCAAGTGGATGAAGGTCGTAATACCTGAAAAGTTGAGACAGAGTCATTCAAAAAGAAAAGGAAGTCTGGAAAAAAGGCCAGAGAGAAAGCAAAAGGCAAGGGGCAAAATGAAGGGGGGGGGGGGGGAGAACAGAGAAACGCAGAAAGGCGTGGCCCGCACCATCTCTTGTTATACGCTCAGTTGCTAAAAGCAAATGGCTCATTTTAGGGGCTTGCTAGATGCTGCCATGTTTGTTGTGAGCCCCTCCTTGTTAGTAGCAGTCTGTGCAAAGGCAGTTCTACATCCATCATCTTTTCATTGAGCGACGGGAACTAAAGGGTGTAGTTGTTTAAAACAAGGTGCATTTTCCCTACACGCTAGTAATCTTAATGCTTGGAATGGTTGGTTCCGCCACTTGTCATCAGATGGGACCATATTAGCAGGTTTTGCCAAGTACTGTGTTTCATGGCCTGTCTCTCTCTCTCTCTCTCTCTCAGGATGAAAGCCACTCGGAGTGGGTTTCCTGTGTTCGCTTTTCCCCCAATAGCAGCAATCCCATCATTGTCTCCTGTGGCTGGGACAAGTTGGTGAAGGTAAGTTCTCTAGAGAGACTTGATGATCGGGCTTCGTATCGGCCAGGGCTCAATCCCTAGTTTGAAGCAATGCCCAAAGCCACGGTTCCTCTTCTCTTTCCTGTCCCCATCTTCTTTGAGAAATATGGGACCAAACCCACAAACCTTCCAGGTTTGGGGATGATCTTGAATCTCGCCATCTCTCCCATCTGTTAAGCATGGACCTGAGGCCAAGTAGATTGGCGGTAGGGAGGTGTGTGTGGAAAGCACTCGGAAGGAAACAGATTTTGCAGACAGAAACGGTCGTGCTCTAATGGTTTCTGCACTTGATAACTCTGATCAAGGTACACATCCTCTGGTTTGTGGATGCAAATGTGCTCCAGCAATCCACATAGGAAGTCAGACCAAACCCAGAAAGCAGTTTGGTGAGGCTTTTTTTAGTGTATTGGAATGGAAAGTCAAAACTCTTGGGTTGCTTTGAACCTGAAAAGAACAGAAACAAACAAGGGGCAAATTGAAGAAAAAAATGGCAAGAAGGTGGCAGTCAGTTTAAAAATGAATCAGTATTTGAGTGAAAGATACGTTACTAGTGTGTTTAATAAGTCCAAAATACCGCCTGTATCTTTTTTAGTGTAATTCTGTGTGGGTCTATTTAGAAGGAAGTCCCAGTGTGTTCAAAGCGCTTACACCCAGAAAAGTATGTGTAGAATTGCAGCTCTCTCAATAGGTTGTGGTCCAGAAATAGGAGTTGAGAGCAGTAGTGTCATCCGGCAACGAGCTGCCGGAACGCTAGGCGGGACTTACCGCTTGATTGACAGACTGT
This sequence comes from Lerista edwardsae, assembly GCA_029204185.1. Taxonomy (NCBI): domain Eukaryota; kingdom Metazoa; phylum Chordata; class Lepidosauria; order Squamata; family Scincidae; genus Lerista; species Lerista edwardsae. The sequence continues at coordinate 419,627 of JAJKFI010000004.1, forward strand.
CCGTGACGTGTTGCCGCCTGCCCGCCCGCCGGCCACGCGGGCTCCCTCCAGTTGGCGCACCCCCCAGGCAAGCGGGCACCCCCTCTGAAGCCAGGGGTGCCCGCGCGGCAGGCAGGCAGGCGGCGACACGTCACGGACGGGCAGCCAATCAGGCGGTAAGTCCCACCTAGCGTTCCGGCAGCTCGTTGCCAGATGACACCGCTGGTTGAGAGCCTTTAATTCTTAGAACCACAATAAGAATGCCCTGAGTTTGCAGTCTTAACGTATAAGAAAGTATGGGCACAATCCTAACCAACTTTCCAGTGCTAGCATAGCCGTGCCAATAAGCAGGAATAAGAGCTTTTCTGCAGCAGCACTTGGAGAACCTGTTACTTCCTAGTGAAGCATCTTACCTGCAAAGAAAGGATGAAGAGCTGGGGAAACTGGTAGGCAGGGCCTAAGATTGATCATCCTTCTGGGGTTTGGGACTTGCCCACTCACAGGCTGTTGCCCAGTAACAAGACCTCAGCCTGGAGGATTCTTGCTGCTGTTCTGCCGTTCATCCCAGTTTTCTTGTTGGTTTTTGGAGGGCGGGGTGGGGTGAAACCCTTGCTTAGGATTTAGAAATGAACACTTTAAAAACAAGTTTCCTATAGTTATTTTCCCCAAGTTGTATTGCAAGAGTTTGATTCTATTCTGCATAAAGTGTATTGAGACCGGTCCAAAATAGCTGAAATGGTTACCGAACATGTTTTTAAATTCAGGGCGCACTCCCAGCCTGGAGTTAGGCCAGCAAAGTTTGGCCGGCACAAGGGACACCATAAAGGATGTTTGGACCACTCTCGGAGTCAGAGAGGCCAGCACATAGTCGTGTGTCATCCTCTCTGACTCAAATTGTGGTCAGAACATACTTAACGGTAGACCTTGTGCCAGCCAAACTTTGCTGGCCTGACTCCAGGTTAGGATTGCACTCTTAGTGACTAAACTGGAGCCTTATACTGATGGAAGTGAACCCAAATTTTTGATGGTTCTACTCTAGTTCCAGGCCCACTAAAAGAGACTGTTTCGGAGGTGGTGTCTGGGATAAACTTTTGGACCCCTAAGTAGGACTGCATCTGGTAGTACACACCCTTGTTGTGTGAAATTGGGAAGCAGTAACTAAGTAGGGTGAAAAAGGCTGATATTCCCAGCTCTTGCAGAAGCTTATTGGATTGTGTTAGAAGTCCTCTACTAGAATTTAAAAAAATAAAAAGCCCAACCATGAGATGCTTAAATTCTTGCCTCTGCATGACATTTTGCTAGGGCTCTGTTGTATAAGGGAAGCCTTCAAACTCTTGGGTGTCCTGATCTCTTTCCATGTTCTCCATTTGTAGGTATGGAATCTGGCAAACTGCAAGCTGAAGACCAACCACATTGGGCACACTGGCTACCTGAACACAGTGACCGTCTCGCCCGATGGCTCTTTGTGTGCTTCAGGTGGCAAGGTGAGTTTCCCTGGCGCTCAGACCGGCGGCGCAGTTGGAGACGGAGAACTTCCATCTTTCCATTTTCGACTCTCCTGCTTGTCTTTAGAATCAGAGCTCGCTCTGCCTAGTTTTTCCACCCAAATCCAGTTGGGAGATACTTAAATGGAGATGGAAAGTAGGTAGGACTTAAACAATGCTGCCGTGGTGTAGGTCGACCCAGACAGAGGAATCTGAAGTTAGGTCCTTGATCAAACTTGGTTCACTGAGTGGCGAGCCTAAAGTCATTCTCAACCTATGTCAGAGAGCTGCTATGAAGATTCAGCCCAAGGGGTGAAAAGGTCACCCTGGAGGAAAGGTGCGTTATCAGTGCAGTAAATACAATTGCTTGACTCAAGCCACCCGAAGGGATGCTGCATTGTGTATGTGATGCTCTCGTCAGGACCTTGTGTTCGCACCATAGACATCCGCAATAAGAGTCTCAGCAGCGCAGTCTTGGAGGGGTGTAGTGTGGGTCTCCAGCTATTCAGACTCTTTTCTCTTCCGCCCTCAAATGCTCCCTGAAACAGCTCAGAAGGATGGAGTTGGGGTGGAGACCAAGGTTTGAATGCAAGAGGAGGAATTGTAACTGCAAGAATAATAGGGGAACCTATTCAAGTCTGGGGAACCCATTTCGAGAAAGTCTGTAGATCCCTGCCCAGCCTATCTTTTCTTTGCACAGGACAACATTGGGCTAAACACTCTGCAACCTTCTTTCCCTTTCTCCAGCTAAAAGTTGTAGTCCTGATTTGTGATGATTGCTGCTGCTTTTCCATCCCTGTCTGCTTCCAGAAGATCTGGGCTTGGCTGTGATGAAACCTGAAATGCCATCTGACTGTTTAGAACCATGTAGATAACTCAGAGGCTGTTTCTGAGCTGCCCAAACATTGGATGGGCACTCTATTTTCAGGGCCCACAATAGAGGCTGGTAAAAGAGAGGCTCAGCCCACAATGAATGAGCTAGCAAGCTTGCAGGGTGCCTGTTTGGTGTGCACTTTTGCCACGGTCTCTGGCTTTTGAGCAAGTAACATGGTTTGCATGTTACTTAATTCATGCTCCGATCCCTTACTCATGAGTAACAGCAGCCTTGCATTAGCAGTTTTTGCTAGGGAACCACACGATAAAGAGGATAGATCATCCTGGGAATGGAAGCAAGGAAGTAAGGGTCCAGATAATGTACAGGCATGCCCTGGTATCCACTGGGGTTCCTTTCCAGATCCCCCTGGGGATACCTGAAACCGAAGATTCTGGGGACACCTTTTAAGGATTGGGGAACATTGGTGGTTTTGCTGCAACAAGGTAAAAAAAGATTTGTTTAATGTTCCCCTATCTTTTTAATAGGCATCTCAGTATCCATGGTATCTGTGGAGAACTGAAATGGTGGATACCGAATCAGTGGATACTGGGGCACACCTGTAATAGCCCACCTTTCCCATTCCAAAGAGAATTGGAGTTTGTTCATAAGGATGAAAAACAACAAACGAAACAAAAGCTCCCCAAGAAATAAAGCAACACAAATACCCAAAGCAGTCTAAAAATGAGAATAACCAGATCAACTTACAGCCCATAATAGCACACACCAAAGCCAAGTCTCATACACTGCCCAATCTCTGAGCTTTATTCCCTGTGAAATGATGAATATGCTTGTTGAACCTTGAGCAATTTGTTGATTGCTCAAATCTCTGATTTGGGAAGGAGATGGTTACTGAAAACCCTAATTCCAGTTGCTTTTCGCCTCCTCTAGGACGGCCAAGCGATGCTGTGGGATCTGAATGAAGGCAAGCACCTGTACACGCTGGATGGTGGGGACATAATCAACGCCTTGTGCTTCAGCCCCAACCGCTACTGGCTGTGTGCCGCCACTGGGCCCAGCATCAAGATATGGGTAAGTTGGTCGTTTGGTAGGGCTGGTGGAGGAAATGGTGCAAAATGAAGCCAGTTGTTCACTTCTAAACCAAGATCCCAATTTCCATGTTAAAACAGGGTGAGTGTGTCTTATCCTTATGTCTTTGCCCTTATTTTATTAATTGGTAGTCACAGCCAGGTAGTCTGTAAAAGAAGCTTCTTGCCTTTGTGTGATGACACATGTGACATCTCGGATCACAAAGCAGCATTTTCAGTCGATAGACCCTGCCTATCCCTTTGATTAGTGAAAACGAAGCCAGTATACGAAAATTAACTGTACATATTTCAGGATTCCATTTTGGGGGTATACAATTCGTATTTTAAGTCCAGAATACCCAGCACTCTGGCCATGTGCTTCACAAACGAATCCTGATCCCTATGACATGCTTAAAGCACACAGAGTTCAGCAGGGCTTGCTCCCAGGTAAGTGTGCACAGGATTGCAGCTTTAATTACCCATCAGCTGTCTAGACTCACCCTGCCAGCACACTAATGTCTGATTCCTAATGACCAAATAGCTCAAACTTCTAATTTTGGAATAATGTGTGCAGATGTATTAGTTAAGATGAATGTACTTGCACATCATACTTGCACAGTGTGGCATCAGGATTTTCTTGGTGCGCAATATAAATGAGTCTCATAGAGTAGTGGCTTCTCACACAATTTCTGCTGCCTTGTAAGACAACATTCCAGAAGGGAAATGGCTTTACAGTGGAATCAGTGGCCTCAATGATGCAGACCCCTCTAAAGAAGGACTGGCAATTGCTGGGGAAGACTCAAACTGTACTGTCTTTGACCCCTGGTTGGATTTTGAGCATGTTATGGGCCTGGAGAAACAGACCACCACTTGCACTCTCTTCTGATCGCATCCAAGCAGTGTGACATGTGGAAGCTTCTTGTCCCCTTTTGCCGGTATGGTGTTGACTTTCCTGGAGCCTTGCTGTTGTTACTTCTATAGAATCAACTATGCGTGTAGTATTCTTATGACAGGAGTAAAATAAAGTTTCTGCCCCAAAGAGCTTACAGTCTTAAATATCAGCCGTGGGGAAGACAACAAATGAACAGGAGGGAAAGGGATCAAAGTCAAAATTAATGTGCACAAATACGGTGATATGTATTTAGGCTTAGTTGGGGATATTGCCCACCACCTTCAGTTAAATGGTGAACTATGTGCTACGATTAGTGGCTTGACAACAAGGGGGTTTCTGCTATGATGAAACACACAATGCCTTCTGACATTATTTCCATGTGGAAAACCAGAGGCTGTTTCTGAGTTCTGTTTGGGTTTCCTTTTGAAGTACAAACAGTAGGGAAGAATCTTGAGCCTCGAAGAGTTCAACTCCATTTGACCTCCCCCAATTCTCTTTATTCTCAGGATTTGGAAGGCAAGATCATTGTGGATGAGCTCAAGCAGGAAGTAATCAGCACTAGCAGCAAGGCAGAGCCGCCCCAGTGCACCTCATTGGCCTGGTCTGCTGATGGACAGGTAAGAGCAGGAATATTCAAAGAGATGCATACGACATCTGTGTCTGGCTGGCTGAATGAAATAGTTGCCAGACATCTTTCCTCCTCCTTGGGTGTTGTTCTCCAAGTGGAAGAAGTAATTTAAATATCTTTAAAAGTGTTAACCACTTTTGTCACATCATGTTTTTTCCAGGTGGGGCAAGGAGAAGAGTCTTAATAGGCTTTTCAACCCAGGAAAACAGGGTTTGTCCATCTGTGCCTGCCTTTGAGCTGTGCAACTTGGCTTCCGTTAGAGAAGAACTAAGCCTGCCACCAAGCCCCAGAAAGATTCGACTGGCATCCTCAGTTCAGTGTGCCTAGGACATTTGAATGGAGGGTTTTGCCTGGGCTGGAAAAAGCCAGGGTTTCTTGGGCTCCTAAAGCTCTGAGTTCTTAGAAATGTTTTCAATACAGTCCTCTTGTGTTAGAGATGGTTTGTTTAAAGATCATTTGGATGGGGATCTGTTTGGAGTGCTCCAGGCACACGGTATCCTGCCTGATATTTGAATGCCCTCCCTCTTCATGTACCTACAGTGGTGGTACTGTGTGATCTCCCCCCCCCCCCAGTTGAATCACATAGTACTTGATTTGGGATATCCAGATTTGAAGGAAGGAGATGGAGGCTTGTGAGACAACCAGGCTGTTAAGCAAATCATTCAGCAGCCAGACTGTAATAAAAGTTCTTTTCATTCTTGACTTGCAACTCTGGCATTCAGACAAGGAAATAATTGCGACTTATCCCTTTCTAGTTCTTCCTTCAGATGGCTGTCTATGGCCTGTAAGGTGACCATCTCCCAAATTCTAATAGTGATGTACTAGATAGCCTTTACACCAATGTGCTTGACTGGTCTAGTTTGTCATGTGAGATTGAGTAGCATGCCAGAGTCTCCCATTTGGAGCTACTTAAAAGAGGTTAGCATAAGCGTTCACCCAAATAGGCCCTTAATTTTTTCCTGGTGAATGTTCCACCCAGTCGCTGATTCCTGTTTTGGATACTCCCTTGCCTGCCTCTTAGCAATTCACCCGTGTTTGGTAACTAACACTCCTCCTCTCTCTTCCATCAGACTCTATTTGCTGGCTACACCGATAACCTGGTCCGCGTCTGGCAGGTCACCATTGGAACCAGATGAGAGAGTGCAAGTGATGACCCCACGACACAGGCTATAATTATGTAAAAAAGAATTCAATAAAAGATTTTTTCCTTGCTGAAAGGGATCTCTATATCATCCTTGCCAAATTCCAGGAAGGGGCAGTTCTTCCTCCCCATGTTACGTTCAGCCCATGAAGGACTCCTGGGTTTCCAGGACTACTTTCCCTTCAGCCAAGAAGAGGGTTGTGTGCTGTCCATAGGGCTCTTCAGCCTAGAAAAAAAGCGCCTGAAGGGGGACATGATTGAGACATACAAGATAATGCACGGAAGGGATAGAGTCGATAAAGGGATGTTCTTTTCCCTCTCTCAAAACACCAGAACCAGGGAGCATCCGCTAAAACTGAGGGTGGGGAGAGTTAAAACAGATAAAAGGAAGTACTTTTTTACCCAGCGGGTGGTTAGTCTGTGGAACTCTTTGCCATAGGAGGTGGTGATGGCATCTGGTCTAGATGCCTTAGAGGGGTTTGGATGGATTTCTGGAAGAAAAGTCCATCGTGGGCTATAGGCAATGATGGATTGTGCAACCTCCTTACATTAGTAGTAGGCTACTTCAGAGTACCGGGTGCAAGGGAGTGGCAACAAGATGCAAGCGTCTTGTGTCTCGTGCCTCCCTGGGGCACCTGGTGGGCCGCTGTGAGATACAGGAAGCTGGACTAGATGGGCCTTTGGCCTGATCCAGCAGGGCTCTTCTTACATTCTTAAGCTGTGGAACTTGCATCACAAGTAAACCTGCCTAGCCTTTGTCAAAATACAGAGGTTTTCGCCTTACAATATAAAGCAAGTTTTGCCACTCTTGTTAAATACAAGAGCCACATATAATAAACTTCAGGTGTTTGAGAGATTCCATGTTTATTTAAAATCCTAAATACATTTACTCACCACGAACATTAAACTCATGTCTTCATCCACTCAGTTTATAACTGGTAAATATAAAGCTTGGAAACTTCTTGTTTATCTTTTATATTAATTGTGATACAGAAAGGAGCTCAGCCAACATATTTCTGAGAGTGGCACATTATACGTCAAAAGAGCTGCATGTGGCTCACAAGCTGTGACTTGGCCACCCTGGTATATAACATATGTAACAGAAAGCTGTCCAGGTGTTTGTGCTAATATCAGAAGCTTCAAAACCAGGTCTAGTTATGAATATATCAGAAATACAGTGTGTAAAAAACACAGAAACAGTGGCTAGGTAGGCAGCTGGGGATGTTGCGTTATTCCAAGTCTATCTAGTCTGGTGATAGTTGAGCTCTCCCAGCACCACCATCAGCTGCTGAGCTGTTGAGTGATGCATTGGCAGAAGCAGTACTGGGAGAGCCTAATTATGTGGGCTGCCCTTTCAGCACTGCTGAAATCAAATCAACACTAACATGGGCAGAAGGTCTGGTTGAGAGGGTTAAAGCTGCAGTAATTGCCCAAAGATAAGATCCGAAGGTTGCTAGTTTGAAACCACCGGGAGCTTCCTTGTGCGGCAGACTAGATCTGAGCAGTCTCAGCTGCCTGTGAGAGGGGGAGTTGTGCTAGACGGCCAGCTGCTCTTTGGTGAGAGCAAAGAAGCAGATTATCAGCCGGTGGAAGGCAATTGTGCGGAGAGAAAGGAGGACTGGACGATGAAAGTCATCTGTATGTAGTTGTTCTTGAAAGATTAGAACTTTGTTTGTGACTTGTAAAAACCCTTACGGTTTAGAAAATGCCTGCCTATGTAAACCGCCTTGAATTAAAGGAGCAATCTGATGACCAAGAAAGGCGGTATATAAATTCCAAATATTACTATTATTATACCGCTTTTTGACACAAAGCAGTTTACAGGCAAAAAATAAAAGTTAAACGGCTCCCTGTCCCAAAAGGGAAGTGTCACTGCTGGAAGGGTGCCCCCCCCCCGAAAAGTGAGCTCTCCCAGTGCTGTCCTTTCAGCGGCGCTACCTCTGCCGAAGTGCTGGGAGGCAGAGGGATCTTCTGTCTTTTGCCGCTATTGAGGGAGGAAAAATGTGCACATTTCCTGCCAACCCCTGGTTAATGATATCACTTCCTGCTTAATGACATCACTTCCAGTCTTCAGCAGGCACCATGAATACGATTTGGCCCACTGAATAAAAACAGCCCTACACTATGCCATTCTGCGTACTTGCAGTTCCTTTGTTCACCCTTGAGGCTGGCAAGGTGGTCAGCAAGATACAGGTGACGTCTGTTAGTGCTGGAACGAAGTGCTTGCTGGTGTAGCCCATCCAACTCCTCTTAGGAGATTTAGGAGCTTCTCTGTTCCAACTGGCTGCTTCAGAGGTGGAAAACTCCAATCCGGCCCTGTAGACCCAATCAGGATAGACTTGAGCAATGGCTATGTGTGTGCAAAACCCACCAGGAGCTGCTGTTTTCCTCAGATCACTGATAATAGTGGGCTGTTCTAGCTAAGGCAATTGTGACACACCAGGGTTTCCCACTGGCATGACAGGGTCGACTTTACCACGTCCTGTCAGTGGAAACATTTCCCAAGTAACTTTCAGGACCTGCTCTTTATACGGGTAGATGATCCCTTATCTGGACATCCAAAGTCCCAACTACTCCAAAATCCAAACATTTTTGTCCAAGACTTTTAAAAAACCTTTTGTGCTGTAAACATTAAAAGGTCTTGGGCTCATTCCCACGTACAGGCTGTAAGTTCTGTTCTCTGCTCTGTGGTGTGTGCCTATACATAGTTGAAAAATGTCAAAGAAGTCAGCAGACACCCAAATGGGTAACAGTGAAAAGAGCAAGAGGGAGCATTTCTCATTATATTTATGCAATTATTCTGAAATCCAGACAAATCCAAAATCCAGACACCTTCCCCTCCCGAGCAGTCCAGATAAGGGGTACTCAACCTGGACCACTTTCAAGATAACCTCCCAAAGCAGTGCCCATTGAGCTCTAGGAATGTATTATTCTCCCATCTAACTCAAATGGATTAGGGTGGCAACTGAAGAAGAAACTGTTTCAATCATGGGTATGAAAATATCACATCTTGTAACAGTGGGGGGGGGGAGTTGAGTTTTTCCTTCCATTATCTAGATGGATACAGGGGCAGAAAGTTTTAATTCGTTTGCATTTAATTTCAGGAGGGGAGATCTCATGTGGAGTATTTGAAAGGGTCAAATCTCACTTGCATAGTAAACAAACAAACAAACAAACAAACAAACAGCCCTGTAAAACAAGATACAATGTATGTCACGGATTAGGGAATATACCTGCAAAGAGACTAATTAGCAGAAATGGGAAACTAGCCAGGGAGGCAGTTGGACCACTAAATTGGCAAGGGAGCAAAAGGTGGCGGCAGCAATTGATTGTAGAGAAGCTGCATGTTGAACTAGGGATATTGGACAGGTGGGGAGGGGATGGAATTGAGAGGAAACAATACAGGTTGCGTATCTCTGATCTGGACTGCTTGGGACAGGAAGGGGTCTGGATTTTGGAAATAATTGCAAAAATATCATGAGAAATCTTCTCACTGTTACCCATATGAGCGTTTGCTGGTCTCTTGACATTTTTCAACAATGTCTGTACAGATACACATTACAAGAGCAAAGAATAGAATTTACAGCCTGTATGAGTGAATGAGCACAAGACCTTTTAGTGTTCACATTACAGAAAGTTACGGGGAAAAATCTTGGACAGAAAGCTTGGCCTGATCCAGTGGGACTCTTCTTTTTTCATATATATTTAATTATCTATTAGTAAAATAGATACTTCAGAATGTATGGCAAAAGTGTAGGCAGTTACCACTGCCTGAACCAGCCCTTTTGACTAGGGAACAAAGTCAAATAGAAGTTAAAAGAGAGGATGTGTTAGATTTAATTGATAAAGATAAATAAGTCACTGGGCCCAGATGGCATTCACCCAAGAGTTTTTAAGGAGCTAAAGAATGAAGTTGCTGATCTCTTGACTACAATGAGCAACTTGTCCCTTAAAACTGCCACGGTATCAGAGGATTGGAGGATAGCCAATGTCACACCAATCTTTAAAAAAGGTAGGAGGGGGGACCCAGGAAACTAGAGGCCAGTCAGCCTCACATCCATTCCAGGTAAGATGGTGGAAAGTCTCATCAAAGACAAAATCCCAAAACATATAGAAGACCAAACCTTGCGGGGGGAGAATCAGCATGGCTTCTGTAAGGGTAAGTCTTGCCTCACAAACCTTTTGGAATTCTTCAAAAAGGTCAACAGGCATGTGGATGTTGATGAACCAGTAGATATGATATATCTGGATTTTCAGAAAGCATTTGACACAGTACCTCACCAAAGGCTGCTGAAAAAACTTCACAGTCAAGGAATAAGAGGTCAGGTCCTCTTGTGGACTGAGAATTGGTTGAAGATCAGGAAGCAGAGAGTGGGGATTAATGGGCAATTTTCACAGTGGTGAAGAGCAGTGTGCCCCAGAGATCTGTCCTGGGACCAGTGCTTTTTAACTTATTCATAAATGACCTGGAGACAGGCATAAGCAGTGAGGTGGCCAAACTTGCAGATGACACTAAACTTTTCCGGGTGGTGAAAACTAGAAAGGATTGTGAAGAGCTCCAGAAGGATCTCTCACAACTGGGAGAATGGGCAATAAAATGGCAGATGCGTTTCAATGTAAATAAGTGCAAAGTAATGCATATTGGGGCAAAAAAATCAAAAATTCACATATAGGTTAATGGGTTCTGAGCTGTCAGTGACAGACCAGGAGAGAGATCTTGGGGTGTTAGTGGACAGCTCGATGAAAATGTCGACCCAGAGTGCAGTGGCAATGAAGAAGGTGAATTTCATGCTAGGGATAATTAGAAAAGGGATTGAGAATAAAACAGCCAATATTGTATTGCCATTGTACAAGGCAATGGTAAGGCCACACCTAGAGTACTGCGTACACTTTTGGTCTCCACTTCTCAAAAAAGGACATAGTGGGATTAGAAAAAGTACAGAAAAGAGCAACTAAAATGATCACCTCCCTTACGAGGAAAGGTTACAGTGTTTGGGGCTCTTCAGTCTAGAAAGAAAGCGCCTGAGGGGGGACATGATTGAGACATACAAAGTTATGCACAGCGTGGATAGAGTAGATAAAGGGAATCTCTTTTCCCTCTCACGCAATACCAGAACCAGGGGACATCCTCTAAAACTGAGTGTTAGGAGTGTTAGAACAAATAAAATAAGGTATTTCTTTACCCAGCGTGTAATTAGAATGTGGAACTCTTTGCCGCGAGATGTGGTGATGGCATTGGGCCTGGATGCCTTTAAAAGGGGATTGGATAAATTTATGGAGGAAAACTCCATTACAGGTTACAAGCTATGATGGGTATGTCCAATCTGAGATTAGCTGGTCGCTCATCATGAGGGCCAGGTAGGAATTTTTTTCCTGTCATCCAAATTGGCCAAGCATGGATGGCAGTTTTTTGTTTGTTTTTTTCTGCCTACCCCAGACTGGCGAGGGAGGGATGGGTGTTCAGTAGGTTACATGATTTACATTGTACTTAATAAAGTTAAACCCCAACCTCAGTCTGGTGTCTTCCTTGGGGGTGGTGCAAGGGTGGTAAAGTCTGCTTTAAAATGCCAGATGCAGGGGGGTGGCAGCAGTTAGTTGTCTTGTGTGCTCCCTGAGGCATCTGATGGGCCACTGTAAGATACAGGAAGCTGGACTAGATGGGCCTTTGGCCTGATCTAGCAAGGCTTTTTCTTATGTTCTTATGTTCTTATTATCTAATCAAGATAGCATACTAAACAAAATGTACCTTCAAAAGCCCTTCTTATACTATCCATTTAATTCTCCCTCTTCAAGTTATTATAACCTGTTTCCATTAAATCTAGCCATCAAATCCACATATCATTAAATCATGGATCTCTCTCGTATGCAGAAAATCGGTAAGTGGTTTCCAATTATTCACACAAATGACTTCTCTTTAAATAAAATCCTAAGTTCATCCATTCCTGCAAAGTCCAAAACTTTTATCCACTATTCTTTGAAGGCATTTCTGTATTTTTCCAGTATTGAGCATAAAGCATTCTCGCTGCGCTTGTCATATATAAAAATAAAATTTCCTATTTTTCATCCAAATGTTCGTCTCTCATACCTAACCAGAAAATGTCAGGTTTCATTTGCAATTTGCTTTTAAAACCCAACTGCATCTCTGTGTGTATCTAAATCAAATACGTTTTTGCTTTAGAACAGTGGTCTTCAACTTTCTTCAGGCCATAACCCAATAAATAAAGAAATAATGAAATTGGTGACCCTACTGCCTTTCCAACCCCCCTCCCAGAACCCTATCTACCCATCGCACTCCTCCTGCCCCCGTAATGCCCTGCCAGCATTTTTCAAATACTCTTATTAGAGAGAGCAGAAAAAAGCACAATTTTTAGCACAATTTCTAAGAACCTGAGCAGAACTGGGACACCATCTCCTGGTACCTGAAGGGTACCAGATGATACGGCCCCCTTTACATGGGGGTGCTCTAGTCCAGTGGTCTTCAACCATTTTCATTCCCATAAGTTGCCGCAACCCCAAAACTGGGGCTTTGAGACCCCGTTGGGGTCCCAACCCCAAGGGTGAAGGACACAGCTTTAGAACATGCCCACCACAAATGGTAAAAGGATCTTCTTGGGTTTTGATCCAGCAGGACTCGTCTTATGACAAAAATGTCTCTATTTTGGATGTCTGGACAAGGGGTATTCTACTGGCATTTAGGAAGCACGTTCTGAGTGCATTTTGAGGCAAGCCTTGGGACAGCAGAGGAAGATAAGCATTATCTCTGTTGCAACAGAGGCTGGGAGTGGCTAGCCTGAGGCCACTAGTGAGCTCATAGCAGGCCTTTCCAAACAGCTCTAAGCCTCTGGGCTACAACAAAGGGTGCAGCACTGAGCTTTTCTTCTTGCAAGAGTTGCTCTTTTACAAACAAAAACACAAACCTGCTGGGAAAGTGGTCTGTTTCAATGTAGTATGTTCTGCCTGCTTCCAAATAAGAGGCACTTCAGAGCGATTGTTGCTTCTCATCTCTACTGTTAGCAGAAGTCACTAGCTGTCAACAGACCCTAACCCTCTTCCCCTTTGCCACAGAAAAGACCCCTCCGCCACCTGGTTTTGTCCCAGATGGCCACTATTTACAGAAGCAGCCAGCCCCTGCAATCCCACTTTCAATGGAGTTTATGCTCAGGAGAGTGCAAAGGGTTACACAACTCTGACGATGGGATGGTGTCCCCCTTCCCCGCCCCCACCATCTCTTTGCCTCCGTTAAGTCTTGAATGTTCTGTTCTGGGCAGCACACGCAAGCATTCAGTGATACTGCAACTGCAAGAATTCCTGGATGAGACAGATTACCTGGATCCATTCCAGTCTGGGTTTTTAGCCAGGGTTTGGAACAGAACCCTAGTTCTGAGTTCTTGGAACAGAACTCAGTTCACGGAACAGAACTCAGTTCTCCTAGTTGACAGCCTACACTGGGAACTAAACATCCTTATTGGCACTGCTGGTGCTCTCTATGGTTTTGCAATCCCATCATTCGTATCCTAGCAATTTAGGCCAAGATGGGGCTTTGAGGCACTGTTGTTGTGACGACTCGGGTCCTTCTTAAACTCTAGGAGGATAAAGTGATATTGGAGAATGCCTGCTTGGCACCATGACATCCAGCATCCCACAGGATGCAATCTTGTCATCCCCTTTTGTTCAGCAGCTACAGGAAACCAGTGGAGGAGGTGGTCATGGGGTTTGAGATCAGGTGGCAGCAGTACATGGATTACACCCAGTGGTGTCATTCAAATGATTTAGGAACAGGAACTTACTTTTGATTGGCACTTGTCGGGAACCCGGAACCAGTCACAGAGCCCATTAGAATCCGGAACGCCCATTCTGGTCCGTTCCCCCTGAATGACATCACTGATTACACCCAGCCTTGTAAATTCCATGTTACTTAGGCGGGGAACATTCTGAATTGGCTGGGGTTGGTGGCCTAAACGAGGCAAACAAGTTTAAATAAAGACAAGGCAAGGAGACCTGCGAGTTATAGATTGTCAGTCTGTTCTGGACAGGGCAACCTGTCTCTTGGGTTTGCAGTTCAGGGGGGGCTCCAAACCACAGCTGCCACCTGGTGATGCAGGAGTGCCTCGGTCAATCTTAAAACGGGTGCCCCAACTAAGTCCTTTCCTGGATCAGTCAGATTTTGCTAAGGTTGCCCATTCAACAGTTATCTTCAGATTGGAGTACTGCAACATGCCACGAGCTACACCAGTGTCCTCATCCACCTCCTTTCACCAACTGAACACAGACCACGGAAGCAGCGACTCAAGCTGTAGTATCATTTTTATTTATTCTCTCAACTTTTCCAAAAAACTAAATCTCAATTTAAGTTTTTTTTTTAGCCAAAAATAGTTCAAAGGAGCTCTGTAATGCCAAAGGGAATCCAAAAACACCACACACAGCTAAGCCTCCAGTGACTTGCCGGGTTTGCAGGAGGAGAGAGTCCACTGCAAGTTGTGCAGTGATGATCTGTGTATGTGTGTGGAAAGAGAGCATTTAAAATAAGTTAATCAAGGTTTTGGAACACTGGGGCGGGAGGGGGTTAGATGGGCGAGGCAGCAGTGATGGAGACCCACCACAAAAGCTTCAAAATTAGCTTCCGGCACAGGTATGCTCACCTTAGGGCTACGGCTCTTGGAATAACTTCCCAGAGCACAAACAGAATGTCAATGACATTATTGCCCCAGATTTTGTAGTATTGATAAACATACGCCTCCAGACAAAAGAGGGTGGGACACACCATCAAGGACAATGAGACAAAAAGCTCGGACTATACATCAAAATACATATGGGTGTGCGGAACAGGACTGGTAATCCTACATTAAGACAGCTGGCAGAAGTAAAGAATAGGAGAAGAAAAGGACACTCACTGAGACAGCTGAAGGAGTAGGAAATCAACCAGAGAGGACGTTTCTATAGGATTTGAGCAAGTGTAATGAACAGGATGCGATGATTTCAGAACACTGCAGAAAGGTCACCAATGCCTTGGGACAACAAGGCAGAAACAGGACTGGTTTCTCAGGATGGACTGCATCTAGCTCAGTCCCGGGCATCTTGTCTGGGCACCAAAAGCCAAAAAAGCAACCAAGTTCTCAGAAATCTGATTCACAAGTTCCTGGTTGTAAAGAAAATTCAGGCGGCTCTGGAGGATCAAAACAGCTGGAGCCGAGCCATCCAATGCTTCTGTGCCATTGGGGGGGAGACACCAGAATACAGCGGGGGGGGGGAAATCACATGCTGAATAAGCCTCTATTCATCTCTCTTTTGAAAAGGTGCCAAGAACCCAGAGATCCTGGAGGAAGAGTCAGTCAGTGATGTGGCCAGCTCACAGAAGAATGGAAAGGCGAAAGAAGAGGATCTTGGGAGGGTGGATCAGAGCCACAAGAGAAACAATTTTGCCTCCATGGTATATCTGAACCCCAGAAAAAAAAATGGACTTGTGCAACAATGGATCCTTAGAAGGAGAGAATCCCTGCCAGAGTAAAGTAAGGAGTCCACCACGGTCCAAAACAGATGAGGATCTCTTGCCAGGGATGATCAATTAGGATAAGGGAATTTAAAGCAAGCTGAAGGCCCTGGGGAGGAAACCAGCTACGTGCAAAGCAGCAGCAGCACCACAATTAATTGCAGATCTTGATGCGGGTGCCCTTGGAGAGGATGCGGAAAAAGGGGAAGATGCGCTCGCGGAAGGAGGCGTTGAAGGTGTGGATGTGGGCCATGCTCTCCGCGTTGTAGAAGCCCAGCTGGCCCCGCTCATAGTCCAGGTAGACACAAAAGCGCCGCAGCTTCTCCGATGGGGAGAGGGCCGTCTGCTCGCTGCTGGTCAGCGCTTGGTACTTCTTGCCGTTGGTCCCCACACACCAGATCTCGCGCTTCTGGTAGGGGCCCCCGTTGGACTTCTCCTTACGCCGGGCTGACTCGCGGGCGGCTCCCACGGCCCAGCCCCGCCGGCCACCAACCTCAACCTCCCAGTAGTGGCGGCCACAGGTGAAGCCCTGCAAAGCCAGCACGCAGTAGTCAGAATCAAACCGCTTGGGGTTCTCGGGCAGTTCCCGCCAGCGCTCCCCAAGCCGGACGCTGCGGCAGTCCGAGGAAAGGGTGAGTCGGGGGTGGGCCGTTTCGGGGTCCAGGGTCAAATCAGCTGTGGGGGCGAGAGAAAGAGACACAGGAGGTCACGTACGTGCTCCGGGTTAACAGGCAAAGCATTTCTGTAGATTTATAGTCTGGCTCAGGGCAGCACTTCTCCTTCCACAGACGCATCAAGCATTTATCCAAAGCCCCTCTGGGATGGTCATCACCCCCTACGAGTTTGGGCAATCTCTGCTCTCATGTCAAATCCGGGCTGTGGATCAGAACCGACTCAGCCTCCACCCAAAACGGCTTCCAACTGCACAGAGACTTGCTTTTTTTGGAGCCGGGCTGTGGGGTCGGAGGCAATTTTGGGTGGAGGCAGAGTTGGTTCCGACTCCACAGCCCGGCTCCAAAAAAAAGCAAGTCTCTAACCCACACATAGAGAAACTTGAAGAGGCAAGACAAGATTTAGCAGAAAGCCCAGCAAAACGGTGTCAGAGTGGGGCTTGTATCAGGTGGGAGGTTCTATAGAGCACAGTCCTAACCTGGAGTCAGGCCAGCAAAGTTTGGCCAGCACAAGGGCCACTGTAAGGTATGTTTGGACCACTCGGAGACAGAGAGGCCGGCACACAGACATGCGCCATCCTCCCTGACTCAGGGCACAATCCTAAACTGTGCTGGACCAGGTAGGCTGGCAGATTAGGAGTGTGCTCTTAGTTTGCTTCACCAGCTAGGCTCTCTCCAAGGACCCCAATTCCTGCTCACCTACTTTTCCTTCCTCTTCAATAGTTAAGCTAGTAAACAAACCCCTGCTAACTGGGCAAGAGGTACTTTTCCAAGTGGTGTTCCTCTTAGATTTAACAGGGGGAGAGTAATTGTCCCTCTTCACCCCAGCACAGTATCTTTCTAGTGGCTGTTGCTGGTGGGGTTCTGCATTTTTTTTTTTTAGATTGTGAACCTGTTGGGGACAGGGAGCCATTTAACTTTATTATTATTGCCTGTAAACCGCTTTGTGAACTCTGTGTTGAAAAGTGGTATATAAATACTGTATGATGATGGAGTGCACGCTACAACCATAAAAATGTACAGCACACTTGCTAATATGGTCAGTCTTTAAGCCTTTCACACAGAGGAAGCCAAACAGCAACGGCTGCCTTGATCTGTCACACATGCCAAATTGGTTAAAGTAGTACTTCTCAAACTGTGGATTGGGACCAACTAGGTAGGTTGCAAGCCAATTTCAGGTGGGTCACCAATTTCAGGTGCGCTAGGCTGCACCTAGCACAGCCATCACTGAAAATATGGGAAGATGGATGCTGGGAAGAGGGAGGGCTGTGTCGTTATTTTACTTGTGTCAAGGTTGTTAACAAGCTTTTTCTTCTGATGCCCTTTGCTACTGGAAAATAGGAAATTGCCCCTTATAGCTGCGTTCTCAGGAAAGCAGCAGGCTTTGGCAGCACAATGGGGGCACTTCTGGCCATGACATCACCTCTGGTGGATCCCAGACAGTCATTCTAAAAAGTGGGTCCTGGTGCTAAAACATTTGAGGACCACTGAATTAAGACATTTCTCACTAGCTCAACTACTTGTCCATCCAATGGCCTTCTGAATCTGTTAGGATATACCCAGTGGTGTCAGCCTACCGGTTCGCTGGGCAGAGTTTTCGCGGTCGCTGGGCGGGTTTCCACGGTGATCGGCAGCGTGCTCGCTGCGTTCCATTGCGTAATGGCGAAAGCCCGCCCGCTGCAGCGGGCGTGCTTTCACCGTAACGCAATGGGACGCAGCGAGCACGCTGCCGATCACCGTGGAAACCTGCCCAGCGACCACGAAAACTCCGCCCAGCGAACCGGTAGGCTGACACCACTGGATATACCGCTATGACCCTAGCCTTGTTGTAATCAACACTGTTGTGCAGAGTAGCCTGGGGACTGCCAAACTGAAGTGAAGCACAACTGGCCATGGGATTAAGAACTGGTGGGCTGCAAACACGCTTCTGATAATTGCACCCTCTTGAGGATTCTTTCCATTGCTACACCATAGTGGGCAACACAGAGGTGGGGGAGCCCCAGCCCTTTACCTTGAGGAACTTTGCAGAAGACCTTCTCCATCTTTCTCATCAAGACATCAATAAGGAAGAAGTTCCGATACTTTTTTCCTGGGTCCACTGGCACCATCTCAGGATCTTGGAATTTGATATTCTCACATCTGGCAAGGTGATCATTTAAAGAACAACCATGTAAGAAACGGACACGGTGACCAGCAGTCAAGGTGTGCAATTGGGAAGCAAAGCATGGAGATGCACTCTATTCCTCAGTCTGTCCTACAAATCTGTTGCCAGGGTAGGACCAACTCCTTTCTGGCACCCCTCCCCAGTTAGCCATCTTAGCACAAGCACAACATGCACGTAGTGGAGAGAGAACAAAAAGGTGATCTATTCAGTAGCAAATAGTCAAATGGAAAACTTCCATTTTCCATTTCCAATGGGAATTTTCATTTTTCCTATGGAAAGCTTCAAGAGAGAAACTTGTAGAAGTGATG
This sequence comes from Lerista edwardsae, assembly GCA_029204185.1. Lineage (NCBI taxonomy): Eukaryota > Metazoa > Chordata > Lepidosauria > Squamata > Scincidae > Lerista > Lerista edwardsae. Next base: position 438,280 of record JAJKFI010000004.1, read on the forward strand.
AGTGAGGAGCCAAGAGTTAGGACAAAGAACAGCCCTTGTTCCTTCAAGAGATCTTGGTCCAGTAGGGTTACATTCTTATGGTTTGATTCCTATATAAAAATGGGCCTTGTGCGTCAGTTGTGTGTCCTCTGCTGGCTGTAGGCAACTATCTCTTCTTGTGGAAAGAGCTGGTCTGGGAGTAAGTCAGGTCTGAAGCACGAATCAATGAGAAATTTAAGCAAAAGCAGTGTAAAGAAACTCAACCAACCTGACTAGGGTGCCTTTGAAGTCCTAGAAGAAGAAAAAGAAAATGTTTAGAACTCCAGGCAATAAACAATGTTAAAACTATAGCCACTTTTTTTTATTGATGTCAACCACTTTCCAAGTTTACTGAGAGGGGACATGCATCAGTGGTATGGAAAAATAGATGTGCATTAATGTCACGGAACACCCCTTAAGAAGATCAAAAAACTCAAGATCTTCCAAGGGAAATGGTAAACTCTCTCAGAAAGTTTCATAAGCGAAATTTAACATTATTATTCTTTGTATGCATCCTTAAGATGGGGGGGGGGTTAAAGTTATCCAAGACAGCAGACCCTATTTGAGGGTCAGAATGGTCAGATGAAACCTTGCCACATAGAAGCAGCAGAATATCTTCTGAATGTGCATGTCCCATATGCTCAACTTACACTTATCCCAATACCACCCACTTCATTCCACCTCTTCTGAATAACAGGACCTAAACAGCCTGAGCTCAGGAGCAGGGGGAAAGGAATGCACCTTGATAAGCTGCAAGCCATCCTGCTTGCTCTTGTCTTCGGCCTCTGCAATGAGGCGGCTGAGCGCAGCACTTTGCTCCTCCAAGTGGGTGACGCTGCTACTCTGGCGGGCCAGGAGCACCTCGTAGCGATCTTCCAGCTGGTGCAGCAGCAACGCCTGCTCCCCGACGAGGAACTGGTGCACACGCTCAAAGTCCAACTCAAACTCTTTCATATCGAGCTTCATCTTGTTCTAGGGGAGGGCAGGAAGAGGCAGTTAAGAATGGTTGGAGAAAAGACTTGGGCGTACATAACGCCATCCTTTCCCCCCCCCCTTTACAAATAAGTAGGACCAGACAAGCATGATCTGCAACAGCACTGCCACAGGAGGTGGTATTGGTGTCTGGCCAAAGTGCCTTTAAAAGGGGACTGGAGGAAAAGTCCATCGCAGGCTGCAGGCCATGATGGGTAGTGCAACCTCCATACTTTAAGAAGTAAGCTACATCAGAATGCCAGATGCAGGGGAGTGGCAACAGGATTCAGGTATCTAGTTGTCTTGTGTGTTCCCTGAGGCATCTGGTGGACCACTGTGAGATACAGGAAGCTGGACTAAACGGCCTGATCCAGTGGGGCTCTTCTTAAGTACTCAGTGAGTATATGGTGGGGAAGGGGAGGGGGCGTCTGGGTTCCTCTATCACTGAAACAAGGTAATCGGGGTTGGATTTTAAGTTGAAACCGCTATGTGCAGAGAATGGCGTCCCCGGCACAAATGGGGCTGACCAGTCCACTGGAGAGTCGCCATTCCACACCACCGATAGCCCCCAAACTGTGCTCCGGCCAGCCACGTCTGCCCAGAAACCCAGCCACAAAGCCTGCTGGGGCAACAGAATCCAGAAGCAGCCGGCTAGAGTGATTGGCTGCATGGAATGGTGGCTCCCCGGTGGGACAATAAGCCCCACTCACCTGGGTGGTGGTGGTGAATCCAGATGTGCACTGGGTGCGGTCCATGGGCTGGGATTTAGTTGATACATTTTTCCACCACAAAGTGGTGTTTTTTCCAGAGGACAGTATCTCTTTCACATCTCTTTTGAGACAAGGAACCCCTCTGCAGAGAGGGAACCATTTACGGATTTATTTTGCTATGTAAACCACTTTGTGAATTATCTTTTGTTGAAAAGTGGTATATAAATATTCTTAATATTAATTACCAAATACTTTAAATCAACAAAAAATGTGCCCCTCCACCATTAATTGGGCACCAGGTTTTTAAATCAAACCGTATTTATATACCGCTTTTCAACATAAAATTCACAAACTGGTTTATAGGCAAATAATTAAGTTAAATGGCTCCCTGTCCCAAACGGTCCCAAATCTTTAAAAAAAAAAAAAAAGCAAAACTCCACCAGCAACGGCCACTAGAAAAGACACTGCGCAGGGGTGAAGAGGGACAATTACTCTCCCCCTGCTAAATCTAAGAGGAACACCACTTGAAAAAGTGCCTCTTGCCCAGTTAGCAGGTTTTTTAAAGAATTGCCCATTCTTTTTAGTACGAAAACTGTAGGTGTTAAGCACTCTCTTCTCTCTCACACACAAAGGAATATCTGTTCCAAGATGCCATATGCTGTGATGTATGCACATCTTTTAAAGGCAAAGGATTTTCCCTTGAGAAGTCTCATTTGCATGCCAATTTATGTAGATTTAATCACCTAGAACTCAGTCCAACTTTGTTTTAATTAGACAACTGTAAACAGATTTTACAATGAGAAAAATAATCATGGAATTATGTCTGAACTATGCATTTATATGTACTTTATATTTTTGGTTCCTGACTGAACTAGATTATTGTGAAGTTGTTAATGACTGAAATTAATGATGAAAGATAGAGATATTTTTATTTGGTTGTCTATAACCTTTCAGATGGAACATATTGCAGTTATGATTATTAGTTGTTTATGTTAAGCAATTTACGACACACCTCCAATTTCCCTATTGTTTGTTTGTCTTTTCCATCCTATGTGTTTCAACTGTCCTTACCTATATCTTTATAGTTATAAAACCAATAAAATCATCTTCAAAAAAAGAAAGAATTATGTCTGAACTGAATATCTCACACAAAATTCCAATAGTTTTGTTTGCCCTTAAGAGCTAGTATCTGGAGGTCATGTCATGCTGCATGTATCTGTGGGGAATCCTACAATCCTATGCATCAGTCTTACCTACCAAGATCCCACCTATACATCACACCTCGAGGGGTTAGAGTTCTGGACTGTTCAGGTTCGACTGCAGGTGTAGGGTCATATTTTAGAATGCTCCTCCATGAAGAAACTCAATGAAGATAGTAAATGAGCACTGTCAAAGCAGTATGGACCTCTTTCCAATTTGCCGGTTTAGAATTTTACCGCAACATAATAATAATAATAATGCATGTATTTATATACCGCCTTTCTTAAGATCACTAGATTTATCTAGTGACTGTAACTCAAGGCGGTTTACATGGGCAGACTTTATTCATAAACCCGAAGGTTTTTACAATTTACAGAATGTTCTCTCTTTCAAGAACTACACACATTCAGATCTTCCTTTCTGGATTTAGCCTTCTTTCTTTAGCCACCCGTCTGTCTTCTGCTGGCTGATGCTTCCCTGCTCTCACCAGAGACGCAGCTGACTCTCAGCACACTCCTCCTCCCACGAGGCAGCTGGAGCTCAGCTTCTAATCAGCCGCAGTTGCAAGGTCTACCGCTCACAGAGACTTCCGGCAGTCCCGAGCTCACGACCTTGAGATCTTCAGCTGTATCTTCGGGCAAACGGAGGCATTAACCCTCTCGGCTAAATCTTCTAAAGACTTAGTGTAAGCATAGCATCTTGCATATATCTTGTCATGTATAGAACAAATGTATTGTTGAGGACACATATAGTTTGTTTATTCAGTTAGTCAGCGTTGTCAGTCAGTTGTTTATTCAGGAATCCATGTTTTCTAGCCTAGGACTGCCACTTGGCAATGCACCAAGATAGCATCAAAATGTTCTTATTAAGAGAAAAATCTGCTCCTTGGACTAAGAAAGAAATCTCTTATCTTTCTCATTCTAGATCCTAGTACTCTAAATTAACCACACACCAAGAGCAAGGGCTAACCAATCAAACAAGGTATCTATAGGATTGTACAAGGAAGATTCAGGAAAGCTGGTTGCTTACCCTTAGATCTGCAATTTTTTCCTCTTCGCTTGACTTCTGCTTCTGAATACTCTCCAGTTTCTTCTTGAGTGGATCCAAATGACTCTGGAGTTTGGCCTTTAGAAAAGTTAAAGGAATACAGTACTAAGCTCTGCATCTCAAGGGGATAACCATCTAAGCTGCTACAGTATTTGAAAACAAGTAAGATAAAGAAATAATATTTTTCAAAGTCAACATTGTAGTTCAAATTCCCCCCCCCTTTTAAAAAATGTGCCACAATCCCACTTTGGCAAATCAGCTGTTACTCTTGAATGCAATTGGCAAACAGATTTCTAGCCTCTGTCATATTTTGTGACAGTTCTACAATCCTGAATCTCTCAGATGCTTTGTCAGCATCTGACAGCATAAGCTTCTAGCCTTCGTCGTAGGGGAGAAACAAGATGTTTAACATTAATGTTCACTTTTGCTACAGCATTAGATCTGGAGAGTCTGGATGGATCACTTTTGCTCAGCACATCTCTCAATCTTCTACATTATCCTTCAGGCTCTTAGTGACCTATTTGTGGATGTAACCCACATGCAGTATTCTTTGTTCAGCCCTCATATCAGTTTTTAAGAAATCCAGCTGCAGAATTCTAGATTATATAAGTAATCAAACTCTATAAAGAAAATATATTTTTAAATTACAATATAAAAAGTAATGTTTTTAATTACAAGCAAAGAGAACTGACTGCAAAGGGGAATACAGCATCAGACTCATTGATCTAGTTGTGTAGCCACTTCCAGACCAACAAGTATGCCATATCAAAAGCATCTGTGGACTAGGGATTATTTCATGGCGCTGTAATGAAAGGTGTGATACAAATCTCCCCAGTTGGCTGGTTAGTATACGTATGTGTGAGTGAGTGAGTGAGTGAGTGAACATACGAACACAGGAAACCTAACAGTGGGAATTTAGAAACAAAATATGAAGAGTTAATAGCTGCATGGATGCTTGTCTTAAGTTGGGGGCAAAATACTCCCATGACAAAGCTGCATATTTCAGGTGAAAACCATATGCATTTGGAAGTCACACACTCGTACAACCCAGATGGAGAAAATGAAATAAACTGAAATCAACTCTATTCATGACTAAATCTGCATATTTGCAAAAGAATCACCAGATTTGGGATGTACAATGACATACACTTCCAAGAAACCTTGGCAGTATAAGCTACTTAGGCCCCATCACAGACAGTATTATTTTCACAGGCATTGCATGGGATACTGTGAGGATCCCACTCTACTAGATTACAGTCTCAGCTACCTCTCCTCAAGAATTTGGGATGAACAAAAGTGAGAAATTGTTCAGTTGGACTCGCTTTGTTGATCTCCCCCAATCCGAGCTCTAGAACGCAATCAAGAACACTTCGAACAAGATTGGATAACACAAAAGCAGAAGCTGCCGGGCTGCACACATACACGTGTGCTTGAAGACAACAACCAGCTCACTGAAAACTAACCAATAACCACAGTTCACTAGTAAGTGTTATCCATATTTGGCTCTCGCTGCTTCTCACTTTAGTTGGAGAGACATGACCGTGAACAGAATGGGCTTTAAAAAAAACTTCTCATATTTATCCTAGGACTTTGCAAGGGTAACACTGGGTTAGAGGCTGTGCTTACATATGAATGGGATGCCATCAGTAACAAAGGTGAGAAGCCCAATCTTATGGTGCCTCAGCACTCAGAGGAACAGCGGCGCTGAAATGCCACAGCTGTATCCTATGGCCACCGTTGTATCCTATGCAGCCACAGGAGTCTTCATGGGGTAAGGGAGTGTTTGCTCCCTTACCCCTAGTAGGATGCAGCTGGTGGCAATGAATTTCCTCAGATCTGTGCCTGCTACCAAGTGGGAATTTAGGAGGCCTGTGTTGGGCCAGAGAGGAAGCACAGGATATAGCGGCAGAGGATGCCACCACATCTGCCCCCACCCAGGCCCGATGCTCCTATCCCCCCACCCCAACAAGCTGGTCTGCTAGCCAGCAGTAATGCTGGCCACTCTCCACGGACGTCCCCATGGTGCTGAGAGCACAGCACTGGTCCTCCCTCCTCCCCGGGTGCCTCAAGCATGCTTTACAGCACATTCACAACACCCAGAGCCAGCGGTACCACCACCGCCCTCACCTAAAGGATTGGGCCCTAAGGCGGTAAGAAGAAGTCGACTTGGGATGGGATGTGTCTAACTAGTGCAGAAGTGTTTTTGGGGGAAAAAAATGAAGATCCAAGTTTATCCATGAGTAATTCCCGTAGTGTTCCGTAAGTCTTACCTGCTCTACGTAGGTTGTATGAGAGAATATATCTTGAGTGATTTGTAAACTTCCACCTGAAATACGGTGCTGCTACAGGTGAAAGTGAAGTCTATTTAGACAAAGCTAAGCCTAGCACAAGATAACATTTATACCGCACTAATGTTTCTTTTTGCAGTCAATAATGTACACTGGGACTGTATGAAGCTGCCTTATATAGAAAGAGACTTCTGATACATCCAGCATTATCTACAGGGTCTAGCAGCAGTTCATCAAATGTTTTTTTTAAAAAAGATGTCTCTTTTGTCCAAAACTATTTAAGCAGAAAAGTTGGGGGCTGAAACTGGGACCTTCTATATATGAAGCATATTCTCTACTTCTGAACTACAGTCCCTCCTTGCATGTCAATAACATGACACGGAATATGTGATTTTACAACCTTTTTTTCTACCCAGGCAATATGCATTATGGGCCAAGACAGAAGAGGATTACATTTGCACCATCCCATCCCATCACACACCTTGTATTCCTGCACAACTTCTTCCAGTGGCATGACACTGTGGTGTTTATGGTGTTGCGATTCCCTGCACACAACACAGATGGGCTCTTCATCAGCCTCGCAGAAAAGCTTAAGAGGCTCCTGGTGCTTCTCGCACACAGCTCTCTCGCTCCGCAAAGCCTGGCCAGCAGCTGTGGCAGACGGCACTCCTGACGAATCTCCCACTTCCACCACCTCCACTGCTTCAGCCGGTGCTGTCGGGGGCTTGAACGGCTGCAGGTGTATCTGGCGGATGATCTGCACCATGTTGGCAAGCTGAAGGTTGGGGCGGAAGTTGCGGTGAGGGAAGACTTTGCGGCACTGGGGGCAAGTGAAAGACTGGCGTTGCGGGGGAGTAGGCGGGGTTCCTGGCACGGTATACTCATCCTCTGGCTCTTCTTCTTCATCCATCCCTTCCTCTTCATCATCATAATTATCAAAGAATAAGTCACTACCCACCCCATCCTCCCACATCTCATCTGACCCAGGGTCCTGGTCCCAGTACTCTCTGTCATCTCCTTCCTCCCACACATCATCATCTTCATCATCATACTCATCCCTGGACACATCCTCTTCCTCCTCCTCTTCCATGTCCCCATCATCCAAGTACTCATCATCCTCTAAATCATCATCATCTTCTTCCCCTTCTTCCTCTGGGCCCAGATCATCTACCGCTCCATCATCAGCTGCCTCCTCAGAAGCAGGCCCATAGCCTCCATCTGAGCCGGACGCCCCCATATCGTCTCCTTCTTCCTCACTGTCACCCGTGCCCCACAACTGGGTGATACAGACGCGGCAGAAGTTGTGGCCACATCCAATGGACACGGGGTCTAGGAAGTAGTCCAGGCAAATGGCACAGACAGCCTCCTGGTGTAGGGTCACTACAGGGTTCAGGGGACCCCCATAGGCAACACCTGAAGGCACTGCGGTCGCCATGGAGCCTTAAAGTCCGCTATACTACCACCAACTTCTGCAGAGGATCCCCCCAACACTTCCGTTCCTTCCTAGACCCTAGAAGGCAACTTCCTTCCCTATTAGGGTGCCTCGGAGTGCCCTACTGCCAGAGCCCCGGAGTCCTCTCCTGCCACATCCCCCCACTACAAGGGGCCTTGCTCTGCCCAAGGACACTGGGGGCGGCTCCTCTTCCTCCCCTTAATCCTCCTGCCAGGAAAGCCTCTTCCTTCCCCTCAGTTTCTCTTTCTCTCTCTCTCTCCCTTCCTTCCTGCTTGACCCCAGATGCCAGACAGCCCTCCCCGCCTCCGTCCCTTCCGAGGCACTCGCGTTCCGCTTCTGACCACCCTCAACAAAAACAGCCCGAACTGCACAGACTAAACGCACACCTGAACCCCCACCGCCTCCGCCAAACTAATAATGCGACGCTCTACCACAGCGACGCGACGGCGCCTCTATAGTCTTTAAGAACGCTCCCACCGGAAGTGAGGGAGAAATTCGTAGAGACGCTCTAGCACACTGCAGCTCATCTGTATGACACAACATCCTTGGTATGACACGAGTTATAAAGTTGTAGCTATGACTTAAATTAAAAAAAAACGCGCTAGGCTTTTGTGTGTGTGTTGGGGGGGGGGATACAGATAGTTCTACCCACAATCACACCTCCGTGCTCAGTAGTTGGCTGGCTGGAGGACTGCGCATGTTTTAAGTGCCGTCGCGACTTTCTGCGATTTCGACCGGCGAGAAATAACGTCAGTGGCGTCACCATGGCAACGGGAAAAAGAAACGAGCGAGGAAAAATCATGGAGGTATTGGGTATTGGAAAAATCGACTCGTTTCCGGAAATGCACCGGAAGTTGTGTCACTCTATCGTCTCAATGGTTTCCATTCCCACGCTACCGTAGACTACAAGCATAGAGTAAAGATAACTAGAGGCGGCATAATGTCGTTTTCTTGAAGCCGTGGGTATACAAATATGGCTGACTCAGATAATTCCCGCCAAAGCGGATTGTCGCGAATTCAGGAATGAAAACTCCCTGCACGTGTGTAAAAATTAATCCCAATCCCAAGCATGCCTGCGTGTTCTGCATACGGGTGTGCGAATCGCTGTACGAAAAATGGGATCACTTTGCACAGGTACTTAAAATCATTGTGATTCATTGATACTGAAAAATATTACTACCTAAAGTATGCAGGCCTCTTTAAATTACCATATTTTAGGAAAGAAAATCCGGGACACTTGCACATTTTACAAATGAAAATCCAGAAAATTTAGTAAAAAGTCAGTTTCCACGTTAAAATTATCCCTGCATATATATTTCCCCCCCTCCTTTTTCCCCCTTCCCGTTTACACTTTTTTTTCCACCTTCCATTTTCTACTGTAATATTCTCAAAATTCTGAACATTAACAGAATTTGTTTTTTTGGGGGGGGGGTGAGTGTAGAAGTTTAAAAAAATACTCTTAATAGTCTAGAAGTAAAAAAGAATTACTCTCCTATTGACAACTACTTGTGTTATGAAGAGATTTTAATGACATGAAGAGATTTTAATGTAGATTTCAAAAAATAAGTCTGTCAAAACAGTGCAATCCGAGTTTAAATAGACAGCAAGGGGCATTTCGTCCGGTGTGTTCAGTAATATAATTACGCGGAATTAAACCTTGGAATTGCATATTAACTCATAATAAGGTTACCAATGATGTTTCTACACGATCACACGTTGTTATTTTCGTAAGTTTTTATTTCAGGAGTAAACTATTCATGCCTGAACAGTACGCGAAAACCAATCTGAAATGCTTGGAATCACCATTGTTTTGAGTACAGGAACATCGCTGCTAAGCCCGCCCCCTGGCTTCATTTGGTTCCCTATTGATTGTTAAAGCATGCCGCCTCTAGTTATCTATACTCTATGACTACAAGCCATTTAAAAAGGTCAGAGAGAAGGATCCCGTGGTCAATAGACCCATTCCCGGTTCAGATCGGAAATGTATTTTAAAGGTTCCCAGGAGTGAGAGCTTCCCAAACAAATTAGTGGGGAAATTAATTTTGATACAATAAAACTTTGAAATTGATAAAAGGAGTTTGATAAAACTGTAGGAAGTCGTGTTGGTTTAGTTAAAAAACAAAATAACATTTATGTATCTCTTTAAATAATTTAAGCCTCGCCCTTCCTTTGCCAAAGCAAATACCCAAGGCAGCTTACAAAATGTTCCCAAAATGCAATATTGTATATTAATAAAAGAATAAAACTCTCAGGCCCCTGCTGGATTCCATGAGAGCCAGTGTTATAGGATTCCTTTGCCCTGGACAGTTCTTTCCTGCACGCAGATCTGAAACTGACTAGAAAGGTAGGGAAGGAGTGATAATAATCTTTCTGATAGTACAAGTGGTTCACAAACTCTTTAGACCAGGGCCCAATTTTTAGAACTGCACTAATGTTGGGACCCACCCGAGGTGAGATCATTAACCTGAAATTTATGTCATGGCCGGAAATGACATTATCAAGCAGGAAGCGCTGTCATTGTGCCATAATAAAATGGCACTCCTGAATGCAAACTGGCATTTTTGCATAACAGCAATTGCCCAGCCATGAAACATCCCTTCAGAAAGCATGAGTAGAGCAAAATAGTTGAGTAGAGTAGAGTAGAGTAAAAGCACTGAACTAAAAACAAAATCTGAAGAACCCATTATTCAAATTGTTAACACTCACAAAAAGAATATAGCGAGAGTAAGATCTGCGGCTTCCAAGATGGCAGCTCCCAGCAACCCACCTGATATCAGCTCGCAACTCCTGACCCACATTTTGAGAAACACTTTGATAGTATAAATTCTTCCAATAAAAATAAGTATAACAGTATAAATAGCATAAATTCTTCCAATAAAAATAAATAAATAAAAAATAAATAAAAAGCCAAAGTTTTTGGTTGTTGCCAGCATACAGATGATCCCTTAAGTCAGTTCTTCAGATAGCTTCTAGTGGCTTCCTGTTAAACAAGGACCAGGGAGAGATGGAACCTTGCGGCACCATGGAAAGTGATGTATTTTTAGACAATTTTAGTATTTTTAGACAATAATGTTAGCTTTACTGTGAAAGAGTGATTTTAGCTTGACCCTGTTTTTGGTCCATACAAATTGCACTGAGACTTTATAAGGCAAAAATCAAAGTAAAAGAAAGCTTGTAACTGTGTATTTCCTACATTTGGAGTTAACTTGGTCCATCGCCTCTTGCCATCAAGACTTGGTTACTGCAACTCACTTTCCGCAGCGCTGCTGTGAAAGATTGTCCAGAAAATGCAGCTATGGTCATCAACATTTGAGAGTTTGATTATGTCAAGCCTTTTTCTCCAGTGAATATATTGGCTGCCAGATTCTTTCTGGGCACAATTCAATATGCCAATCTTGACAACTTGGGACCAGAGTTATTTCAGTGTATCTTTTTTTCTATATATTCTGGCTCTCACCCTTTGAGACCACCAGAGGGGGGTCCCTCCTACATGCACCATGGTTGACTGAAGCCAGATGGGCAGCAATAAAAGGTAGGGCCTTCTCTGTAGCAGCACCACAACTATGGAACTTCCTCTGCAACTTTGATCTGTAAAAATGATGGTGTTGCAACAGGATTTGAACACTTCCTTTTTCTTTTGGCCATTTCATTGTAGTATGGGGGGAATATTGCCGCCTTGGGTGCCTTCGGGCACAATAAGGCGGGGTACAAATCTAATAATAAATAAATAAATATTGCTGCCTTAGGGCTGAATCCTATCCAATTTTCCAGTGCTAGTGCAGAGATGTCAAAAGGGTATATGCTGCGTCCTGCATATACGGTCATGGAGCCCTCATCAATGTAAAGGAATATTTGTTCCCTTACCTTGGCGCTGCATTGTGGCTGCATCGGTGGAAAATTGGATAGGATTGGGCCCTTAAATATTATTTACCTTTGCTTACACTGTTGATATTGTTTTTATTACTGTTCAAATGTATTTATTAAGATTTTTATTGTCAGCCACTTTATTGTCAACCCCATGGCGGGGGTTAGGTTTAGATTTAATAGGTATCAGATTTAGTAGGTATCAGAAAGGAACATTTCCCCAGACACCTATGTTCCTGGCATCCCTGCCCTTTTTATTGTCCTGCTGCCTAATGATATGATTCTTGACCTGCAATGCTTTTTTGTCCTTATTTGTTTTTAATAAAAGTTCAGCCTAACCTGTTAGATCCTGTAGAATTTAGATAGACATCCTCCCCAACCCCTCCTCATATATTGCATAATGCATCTACATTTAATGCATCTCGCATATTACTGTGGATTGCATTTAGTGGAATGTTTGGCCTGTAAAAACTTAAGCTTTTGACATGTGCCTCTCTTTTAAGGTAACAGTCAGTCAGTCAGTCAACAGGTACTTATATACCGCTTTTCAACACGAAGTTCACAAAGCGGTTTACAGGCAAATGATAATAATAAAGTTAAATGGCTCCCTGTCCCAAAAGGGCTCACAATCTTAAAAAAAAAAAAAAAAGGCAGCCCGCCAGCAACAGCCACTAGAAGACTGTGCAGGGGTGAAGAGGGACAATTACTCTCCCCCTGCTAAATATAAGAGGAACACCACTGGAAAAAGTGCCTCTTGCCCAGTTAGCAGGGGTTCCTGCTTTGTTTGTCTTCTGCTTTGTTTCCTGCTTTGTTTGTTTGCTTTTTAGTCTTCCTTGTTTGTTACCACTTTGGAAGATTCCTTAGGGCATTTTCTAATTTTGCACTGAGTTTTTTTGCTAGAAGAAGAGCACCTCTGCATGTTGCCTTTCGAGAGACAATACTAGTGTACAAACATGATAGCCAAAATCGGCACAGTTACAGCACCTTTCCTCATGTTAGCGGTAAGGAATATACAGAATTGTATTGGCGCTATTCCTTCATATGCCAGCCCTTGTAGGGAAGTATTCCATCAGGCAATGGTAGCCTGGTAAAATAAAACGGGTATTCATCCTATTAATCTTCACTCTACGGGTTACCAGGTTTTAGATGCTGGTTACCCTTGCTACTGGGAGATGCTTGAAGTTTCTATTATGAAGTTTGAAGATGCTTCATGCTTGCATTACTTGCTCGTGTAAAAATGTTTAAGACAATTTGTCAAGTGCTTGCCTTCCTGTTCTGAGAGTTGTAGTGAATTCGGAAAGAGGGGCTTGCAAGCGAGTTTCTGTAGTGTAGTGGTTATCACGTTCGCCTCACACGCGAAAGGTCCCCGGTTCGAAACCGGGCAGAAACAGCATATACTTTTTTTTTTCCTAGCACATCTCTAGAAAGAGGTAATTTAAGGGGGAATGCTTCTGCTTCGTGCATCTGTAAAGCTGCCATGTTTTTTTATAAATATTGCTCTCCACCCGTTTTTTTCGCAGGATATATAATATGCGAAATCGACAAGCTACAATTTCATCCTCGCACATCCGTAAAATAAGCGGTGCTTTCAGGGTTCTGATGATCACGTTGTGAACGCAATCCTATGCATCTTTACTCAGAAGGAAGTCCCATTATAGTTAATGGGGCTTACTCTCAGGTAAGCGCGGAAAGGATTGCAGCCTGTGTTTTAAAGCAGCGCCAAAACAGTGCTGTGGGAGCAGTAACTTTTACAGGAGAAAAAAAATCATAAACCATAAAGGCACAACACACACAATGCAACAACAACAACAAGCCACGAAAGACACAAATCTGCTAGAGATAAGCTGAGAAATTAGCTTTATTGGATGGGACCATAATTCATTTAAACTGGAAGGAAAATGAAGCTCAAACTGCAATTCTATCCACACTTACCTGGGAGTAAGCCCCATTGACTATAATGGGACTTACTTCTGAGTAGACATGCATAGGATTGGGCTCTTAATTACGCGTTGACACCATCGATTTTCTTTCTATTATGTACCTCTCCTGGCTTGCAATCAAGTTCTCAAAGAGGTTTGCATAGAAAAGGAATGAGAAGCCTGCTTGATGTCCCCAAGGAGCTCACGCTTTCCGAAAGGGTGAGCCAACGGGGGAAAGAGAAGCCCTCCAATTTGGGCATGCATGTTTGGGGCATGCTGTAACACCAGCTCGCTGTTGGTTACATTGCATAGAATAGATCATCGCGGGACTTACCGCCTTAATTCAGTGTTGGGGGATGGGGTATATATAGGTAAAAGCCGCAAAAACACTTGAGCTCACCAAGTAGGTGTTCATTAAACATTCACTAGAGGAGGTGGAAGGACTTTTTATAGGTGCCCGGCTAGCTCAGTCGGTAGAGCATGAGACTCTTAATCTCAGGGTCGTGGGTTCGAGCCCCACGTTGGGCGGTTGTTTATTTTTCAACTCCTTCGTTATTTCTCCCTTTGCTTTAAGCAAATTGACCAAAGCGTGATCAGTAGCAATCCTACTTAACTCGTTCTGAGGAAAGTAGAATATTCAGAAGGCGGTGGAAAAAAAAAAGCAGCAACAACAAAAAGCAACTGCAGTTGTTTCATATCATCCTCTTTTTTTTCGTTCCTCAATTACAGTCGTAGAAATTGCTAATAATGTTATATCACTTTCTCCATCTTTATTTGCTTTTTCAAGCCGAACCGGGAGTTTGGGAGGAAGGGGATCAAGGACCAGCTCTCCAAAGCCTTCGCTTAATGCCCACTCCTGCAATGCTCCTGTTTCTTAAAACGTTGCTGCTGCTGCACATGCTTGTAGCATGTGCCGAGTGCATCTTGAAGACCAGCAGCACTCACGTTCAGGGACTAGGGGAAGGTTTATCAGGAGAGGCCGTGTGACTTTCAAAGGTGTTCTTAAGCCCGGCACCTCTTTAAAAACAAAAAACGAAGCTTTGCAGAAAGGAAGCATAGGTCACCCCATAGGTCCCTTTACTGTCTATTCGATCCAGAACTACAGTTCCCAGCGTGCCTTGGCCCGAGCACTTCACTTCCTCTTTGCCACCAAGACTACAATTCCCATGGCCCCTAGCGAAGGCAACACAAAAGGCTACAGGAATTCGGTCGGAGTCTTGACTCTGAGATGGGTGTTGTTTGCCCTGCCGCGGTGCACCCGGGAGCCTCATCAGGATAATACAGCCCAAACAGACGCAGCATGAACAGAGGAATGGACCCTGGTAAGTCCCCGAAATGGGACTGGAGAGGGGGCAGGAAGCCAAGAGGGCAAGTCTGGGCCGCCTCCCTGGAAATCGGATGTCAATAAAGACGATGCTGCTTCTCTGTTGCCCAACTCGCCCTGGAGTGCAGCGTTTTGCGTGGGCTCCAGTGCTGGACGGCCAAGGAAGGTGAAGAATCGCTGGTTTCCTTTCACAAGGGGAAAAGCCAAACTTTCCCTCTCTAAAGCATGTTCCAGTCGGGTTAGAGGTTTGATATGTTTATACTATGGTTGTGTTGTTATTCTTTGTTACATCTCCTTACCTTTTCATTTAAGGTTCCAGAAGCACTTCCTGTGGTTGGTTTGTATATTTTTCCCTTAAGCGTTCCTTTTCCCATCTCACAGATGAAGATCGCAAGCTCCGGTGGATTTGGATTTATTCCTGCTTCCTGGCCACGTCCTTGCAGCCTGTCACGTTGGTTAGAATCCTTATTTCCCCCACAGTTCTGTGTTGTAACGGTGGGGGAAAAAAATATCACTTTTTTTATCCTTCTGTTTTTAAATGACTCTGATTGCGGCAGTGGAATTCAAGGAAAAGATAACCTGTGTTAGTAGCTTGAATATGTGCCTTTTTAGAGATACCAAAATAGGTATGGAGGTTCTTGGTCTGTGGGTGAAACTGTCCAGACTTCTTGATTTGCATATTATATATATTCATCAAGCAGAATGGGAATGTAGGTAAAGACTCATAATGAAGTGGTGAGTGAGTGAGTGAGTGAGTGAGTTGAGTAGGTCAAGGCAGAGTCAGCTACATTGTGAAGAAGTTATGGATTGAATCATGAACTCAGCAAGCAATTGCACATTCATTTCTTTCACGTTTGGAAAACCGCTAATAGTAATGTCATCAGACAGCTGCCAGTAGGCCGACAAATTAAATGTAAAGCGTGTGGCAGCTTAGAAGGGGGAAAACCAGTTCTACAACAGCACAACCATTGTTTGTCTGCTAGGCAAAATTCCACTTGCACATATACCTGAAAAGTAGCAGTTGTCATTCTGCACAACCTCCCAGAGGCAACATTTTACTAACTCTCTGCCTACAGAGATAGCAGCAAAAGACATAGGCAAAGTGGCAGAACAAATCGGTGGTAGGATGACGGCAAAGTGATGGTCAGTGGTAGAAGAAGTTTCTTAATGGCTAAGGCAGCAATCCTACTTGCCCACTTTCCTGGGAGTAAGCCCCATTGAACACAATGGGTCTTACTTCCAATTGGATGTGCATAGGATTGTGCTGTAAGATTTACCAGCTTTCTAGATCCAGCTTTCTAGATCTAATGCAGCCCTGATGCAAGGAACAAACATCCTTGAGGAGGCCTCTGTGACTGTCTCCGTGTAGGATGCATCACCTTGGCATGGCTGCATCAGTGCTCAAAGGTTGGATAGGATTGGGCCCTTCCTGACTGGTCAATTAATGAATTGAGTGAAGTAATGATTGATGTCTTCCTACCACATGGGGGCAATTGTAGGTTGGCAGGCAGGAGGTTTTGGATCCATGGAGGAAGTCTTTCACTGGATAGTTGGCATCTGTTCTATAGTACCCTTCAAGACTACAGACCATGACAGGCTATCAGTAGTGGGCTGGCTGTGGAAGAAATCTTGGCTGGAAAGAGCAATTGGAAGGTAGAGCAATGGCAGTCTAAATGGTTTCCTTCCAGCCAAGTCACTTACCAGAATTGCTGCTGAAAGTATTCTGTGACACAGAGGTGCATGTGAGAGAAACACTTTTTTGTGCCTTCTTGTCTGGAAAGTTGGCTCCTGACGGAACTCCAGGTTAGGATGGTGCCCTTATTGCGCCTAAAATACACAATAGGCTGGAGTTGATACAACCACTGAAGCAGACTCCCCTACTCCCCACAAGTCCCTATCCCTATACCTGCCCAGTTTTCATCCCTTTCTAATCATGCCCCCAATATTTTTTGCCCTGCCCACTCTTCCGTTCCTTTAGCTGACTCGTTACACTATATTGAGCTAGTTGGATCAATTGATGATTTGCTGTGGGTGGGAGAAGGGAAAATTGAACAATTGGGCAACAAGGTGGGAGAGAAACCGTTCTATTTTCCCCCCCCTGTTAATAAATACCAATTTATTTATTTGAAAGTTTTAACATGGGTCTGATTTGAAGGGATTACCTAGTGGTTGAAAAGTTTGCTGTTGTGGTGTTCAGGACAAATCCCCCCCTCCTTAAGTCTTTCTCCTCCAAAGTCACTCTTTCTTGCTCTCTACTTACGCTGTCTCCTGCCCCACCTTGCCTCACCCCCAAGGTCTTGGTTGGCCTAGATCTGGAGAATTGGTTACTGATGGCAGCATCTTTACTCTCACAGATTGGATCAAGAGGGAAAAGGAAGAGGCCCCTCCCCGGCAAATGGATCCCACCCAAGTGAATCATGAACAGTTGCACGAGACGTTGTGGGAGGAGAGTGAGGGCTTCCTGGATCCTGATCAGCCAGAATTGCCCAAGAGGGATTTGGAGACTCATCGGGATCAGTTCCCGGGCGAAATCTGTTTTGACTTTGAGAACGGCCCACCGAAAATCCACCCCAACGACAGGCCGTTCAAATGCAACGTCTGCGAGAAAAGTTTCCGCCACAGTTCCAGCCTCCTGACCCACCGAAGGCTCCATACCGGGGAGAAGCCCTACAAGTGCACCGACTGCGGGAAAAGCTTTAACACGAGCTCGGCCCTCATTGTCCACCGCCGGACCCACACGGGCGAGAAATCCTACGTGTGCTCGGACTGTGGGAGATGCTTCAGCGAAGGCTCGGTGCTCATCAAGCACTGGCGCATCCACACAGGCGAGAAGCCGTACAAATGCGTCATATGCGGGAGGGGCTTTCGGCAGAGCTCTCAGCTCCGGGCCCACGAAAGGACCCACACGGGGGAGAAGCCCTACGAGTGCCAGGACTGCGGGAAATGCTTCAGCACCAGCTCAAACCTCTCGGCCCATCAGAGGACCCACACGGGAGAGAAGCCCTACATCTGCACCGAGTGCGACCGGAGATTTGGCCACAAGTCCCATCTCATCTCCCACCAGAAAACGCACACGGAGAAGTTGCACGCCTGTCCCGACTGCCCGGCCAGCTTCCGGATGCTGCACCAGCTCCTGGTCCATCGCAAGTCCCACCAGGAAGACCGGCGCTACAAGTGCCTGCTGTGCGGGAAGACGTTCAGTTACAGCTCAGCTCTCCTGGCCCATCAGAGGATGCACACGGGGGACAGACCTTTCAAGTGCCTTGAGTGCGGGAGGAGCTTCATTCGGAACTCAGACTTGAACAAGCACCAGCGAATCCACACGGGCGAGAAGCCCTATGAGTGCCCTGAGTGCGGGAAGAGGTTTAATCAGAGCTCGCATCTCGTTAGCCATCGAAGGGTCCACTTTAAAAGTGCCCCGAAAAGCCCAGGTGCAAACATGATGGCCCCAACTGAGCAAGAAACAGAGTCTTCCTGAAGATCACTCCCCCCCCCTGCAGCTGCTTTTATAAGTTATTAAGTACTGTATACATAAATAGGACTGAGTTTAGTCCTTGCTAAAACACACACACGCTCAAAATCAAAATTCTGCACAAGGCCTGTTTAGATCCTTAGGGCGCAATCCTAAACTGAGTTAGGCCGGCATAAATTAAGCCAGCAAAGTTTGATCAGCACAAGGGCCACCATAAAGTATGTTTGGACCACTCTCAGAGTCAGAGAGGCCAGCACACAGAGTGAGCCATCCTCTCTGACTCCGAGAGTAGTCCAAACACACTTTATGGTGGACTTTGTGCTGATCAAACTTTGCTGGCTTAATTTATGCCGTCCTAACTCTAGTTTAGGATTGTGCTCTTAGTTAAGGAAAACTGAGTTCTGTGGCCTGAAACTCTTATGCAAATTAAGTCACTTGACACTAATTTGTTTTGAATAATTTGTTATGCAAATTATGCATAATTTGTTTTATCAAGCACAGATGCTTTTTTCTAGCTTCTGAGGTCTTGCTCAATCTTGCCCATGCTTTTTCAAGCCTCTCTTTACAATCATAAGGGCTAGAAACTTGCTTTAAACAAAACATGAAAGGTGTGATTCTTAGGACGCTGAAATCTGTGCTTGTGTAACTGGAATACATGCAGTCCTTTGCATAACGTTTAAGATGACTGAGGCACAGGACTGTTTCTAGGTACTGTTTTTATTTGCATTTGCAGACTGATAGTTAACATCTTTCCTTTTGTTTTTGTTTTTTAAATGGCTGGTAAGTTTTGGTGATCAAGAGTTTCTTTCAGAGAAAAAAATGGACAGGGTGGCTTAATGCTCTTCACAGAAATTGCTGAGAAACAAAGAACCGGTTTAAATGTCAACAGGCTTATTTTCTGTGAAGCTTGTGGATATGTCCTTCCAGCCTCCCAAACTGAATAGAATTCCGATCACCTTTTAATAACCACATTCCATTAAAACATCTTCGTGTGAACTTCGTGTTGAAAAGCGGCATATAAGTACCTGTTGATTGATCTTCCTGTATCTTCATAACACATTAGTCTAACCAAGTAGAGGAGTTGTATTTTTTAAAAAAAGAAATAAATGGATACTTAAGTTTTATTGCTCAACCATGAAATGAGAGATTAGGTAGATGACGGA
This sequence comes from Lerista edwardsae, assembly GCA_029204185.1. Classification (NCBI taxonomy): domain Eukaryota; kingdom Metazoa; phylum Chordata; class Lepidosauria; order Squamata; family Scincidae; genus Lerista; species Lerista edwardsae. The sequence continues at coordinate 457,710 of JAJKFI010000004.1, forward strand.
AATTTAATTATATGCCTCGCTGTCTTTTAATTTATGTAGAACATACTCGTGTGTGTGTGTGTGTGTGTGTGTGTGTGTGTGTGTGTGTGTGTGTGATTTTATAATTTTTCATGATCTGTCACCACAGCAACAATCTTTTTGATGCTTCAAAAGTAAATCCCACTGTTCAGCAATCAGATCTTATTCATTTAATTGGATTCTGTTTTCATTAGTGCTGCAAGACGCCTACAGCTGCCTCTTGCATTGCGTGACCTTTTGGCCTAACCCTGCAAAGGAAACCTAATTTCTTCTTCTCTCTCTGTACAGGCCATAGGTCTCTCTGCTGACACACAGCCCAATCCTATGCATGTCTATTCAGAAGTAAGTCCCATTACAGTCAATGGGGCTTACTCCCAGGTAAGTGTGGATAGGATTGCAGCCTCAGGTGACAACTTCACACCATCGGACAACGTGGGCTCTGGAACACCAACGCTTATGCCAAAATAAATACATTAGTCTTCAAGATGCCACAAGACTTCTTGTTTGTATTTCCAGGTAAAAGTGCATAGGATTGCAGCCTCCTTTGCATGCATTTGTCTTCATACCAGAGGAGCAACCCAGACTTTGACACAAGAAGGCTGAAATCCTCAGCACCTTTACTCAGGAGAAAGTCCCACTGAGCTCAGCAAAAGCTGCTTCTGAGTAAGCATGCTTAGAATCAGTACCCATTTGTTGCAAAGTCCCTATATAACCTTGCTGATGCGCTGAGTGAGCTGTACAGATGTGCCCCTATATCCACTGATTCAGTATCCACTGTTTCAGTTATCCATGGATATTGGGGCACCTATTAAAAAGGGGAAACATTAAACAAATCGTTTTTTTACCTTGTTGCAGCAAAACCACTGATGTTCCCCTATCTTTAAAAAGGCATCTCCAGTATCAGAGAACAGATAAAAGGAAATAAGAACATAAGAAGAGCCCTGCTGGATCAGGCCAAAGGCCCATCTAGTCCAGCTTCCTGTATCTCACAGCGGCCCACCAGGTGCCCCAGGGAGGCATGAGACAACAAGATGCTTGCATCCTGTTGCCACTCCCTTGCACCCGGTACCAGTAGCCCTCCACCTTTGTAAGGAGGTTGCACAATCCATCATTGCCCACGATGGACCTTTCCTCCAGAAATCTGTCCAATCCCCTTTTAAAGGCATCGAGACCAGATGCCATCCCCACCTCCTGTGGCAAAGAGTTCCACAGATTTAACGACCCGCTGGGTAAAAAAATACTTCCTTTTATCTGTTTTAACTCTCCCAACCCTCAGTTTTAGCGGATGCCCCCTGGTTCTGGTATTTTGAGAGAGGGATAAAAATACTTTTTACCCAGTGGGTAATTAATCGGTGGAACTCCTTGCCGCAAAAGGTGGTGTTGGCATCTAACCTAGGTGCCTTTAAAAAGGGGACTGGACAGATTTCTGGAGGAAAAGTCCATCACAGGCTCCAGGCCAGGATGGGTGGTGCCATCTCCTTATTTTAGAAGCCGGCTACCTCAGAATGCCAAGTGCAAGGGAGTGGCGTCTTGTTGCCTTGCGTGCTCCCACCTGAGGCATCTGATGGGCCACTATGAAGTGCAGGAACCTGGACTAGATTGGCCTGATCCAGTGAGGCTCTTATGTTCTGAACGTATTTTCATGTTATGCACATTGTTATCCACACGTAAGATAGAGCTTTGGATCCCAATCCTATTCATGTCTACACTGAAGTTCCGTTATAGTCAATAGGGCTTACTCCAAGGTTAAATGGATTGTGGCCTTAGCCTCATAAAGCTTAATAGCCTCCTCTGCTTTTATCATTCCTTCCCAGGTTTCTGATTTTAAAGATTTCTACTTCTCTGAGTCCCACTTCTAATCTGATGTAGCATTTTCCACATTGTCCCTGTTGTATGACCGACACTGTATGCCTTCTGGCTGAAGGAGCTATGAGAACTGTGCTCTTGCCTTGAGCCTCACAAAAGGCTGAAGGAGCCAACCTGAGATCATAGAGCTATGAAACTGGTGGGATATTTCATACTTTGGCCTCTTTGAGAATACTCCAAGTCCTATACTTCATATAGTATGGCCATACAGACACGTTCATGTGTCTCTTAGATGGAACATGATGATGTCCCTTTAATGTGCACTGCTTCCAAATCTGTACAGGTTGAGTATCCCTAATCTGGACTCTTTGGGATGGGAAGCTGTCTATATTTCAGAGTTGTCTGGATTTTGGAATAATTACATACGTATAACGGGAAGTGCTTCCTCTTGCTCTTTCCACTGCTACTCATTGGATGTCTGCTGGCCTCTTGGACATTTTTCAACAATGGCACACAACATAGAGCAGAGGATATAACTTAAAGCCTGTACGTGGGAATGAGCACAAGACTTCCTAGTGTTCGCATTATAGAAAGTTAAGAAAAAAAGTCTTGGACAAAAATGTCTGGATTTCAGAAGTTTGGTTTGGATGTCCGGATAAGGGATTATCTACTGGTATTCTAGATTCTATATAATTAGGAGTGGGTTTTTTGTAATCAACAAATGTAATTTAGAATGCTAAATAATGAGAATTTTTACTGAAAATGCAAAATAAAACAAAAACTTGTTTATTTTTGACACAGTTTTGAGGCATCTACAAATAGTTTTCAGTAAGAGATCAGGAGGAGGAAGGGCAGAAACAGGAGGAAGTTTGCTTAAACTTTCATAGCTCACAGTGCATGCTGGGTGATTTTAATGGAATGTGGAAGTAATAAGCAGCAGTTTCTTGACGCTCCAAGCAGCTCAGGAATTTCTGAGGTTATTTTGGGCTGGTGTGTGTGTGCCAGTGATTGCTTGCCTTTGTAGGACCATTCACCCTTATTTCTTGCGCTGTTTGTACAATTTGCAATAAAAATTTGGATAAAAACACAGAACACCATAATTTGCTATTTTAATCAAGAAATTTTGGGGAAAATATCACCAAAAAACCCCACCCCTATATATAATCTATGGATTGTACAAAGTAATCAGAGAGTATCTATAGGCTGATTTACATGTAGGTTTGGATATTAGAAGCACAAGCATCACATTTGATTTCCAGGCAGCAGTGGAGACTACGCAGAGCCTTTTCACAGGAATAGATTTGCAGTGACCTCAGAGGATTGGAAAAGCCAAGAGAGTTTGGGTCAGGATAGCTGCAGCATGTTTTTTCTCTGCTTGTGTTATGGGGATGGGAAAAGCAGAAGAAAACAGGTGTATTTTAAGTTCCACAATGGTGAAACGAACACATTTCAGCCCTATAAACAACATCAATTGCAATGACTTTTTAAAAACTTAAACCGCCAAATCCTATTTAACGTTCCAGCACTGATGTAGCTATGCCGATGAGGTGAATTCTGTGGTGGTGGTGGTGGTGGGGCAGTCACAGAGACCTCCTCAATCATTTGAATAAGACAGTGGTTCTGTTTAGCACTTTTTAAAATGGCCCACTTTTAAAATGACACTCTATTGGAAAAACACACACCAGAAAAAAGACACTCAACCATTTATCTCCCTATATTTACACAAGCTTGCAAACTGCAGGAGCTCACCTGTTTGCAGGGCAATTAGGAGCTATCTTTAGCAGTATCTAGTATACTGGTGGTATTATTATTGATGATGATGATGAATAATACCTTGCAAACTGCAGGAGCTCACCTGTTTGCAGGGCAATTAGCAGCTATCTTTAACTGGTGGTATGATGATGATGATGATGAATACCTTGCAAACTGCAGGAGCTCAGCTATTTGCAGGGCAGTTAGCAGCCATCTGATTTTTGAAGAGCCTCCAGGCTTGCGGCGATTAGTTGCCTGATCTTTCCATTACCCTGTTCTCAGTGGAGGCTCTGCGGGGCCCACCAGAAACGGGGGCACAAAGCCACCAAGTGGGTGCTGACCCACAGTTTGAGGGGATATTTGTTCACTTATCTTGGGGCTGCAGTGTGGCTTCATCGGCACTGGAAAGTTGGATAGGGGTGGGGCCCTTAGGGAGAAAGCCTGAGCTGTGATCGGAGCCCCACCCACAGCCAGGGGTGGATTCTCTCCCCCGCAAAAGAGATTGACGGAAAGGTGAGGATCCTTTCATTGTTCTTTGTGTCAAAAAATGCCACCTCTCCCGCTTCATAGTCCAGGCGCCCCCCTCCCCACCCGCTGGTAGGCCTTGCTCAGGGGCGGGGGGGGGGAATTCAGCCAGTTCTCACCAGTTCTGCAGAACTGGTTGTTAAAATAAGTTGGGAGAGGGAAGAAAGGCAGCGGCCGCCCTGAAGGACATAGAACCGGTTGTTAATTTATTTGAAACCCACCCCAGGGGTTGGGGGGGAGGGCAAAGCTCGGTAAAGGTTTCTCCCCCCCCCCCACGTGCTCCAAGGCCCAGATCCCCTCCTCAGGCCAGAAGCTGAGCTTCTTCGTCCTCTTCACTGGCTCTATGGCCACTCCCCCAGCCCAACACCCCCCTTCCACTACTTTGACCTCCCAGCAGTGTCTGCCACAGGTGAAGCCTTCTCGGCCAAGCCCACGGGGTACACGTCAAATCTGTCCCGAGATCTGGCCCGGTTCTGGCGGATGTCTCCTAACCGCACGCATTTCCCGTTCTCGGACAGGATGAGGTAAGGGCCTGCAGTGCCCGGATCCAGCGTCACTCACGTTGGCTGCAATGAGACAGAAAGGAGCGAAGAGTTAGGCTTGTCCCTTCCCTTTGTTCACCACCGGGCAGCTGTGGGTTCTGAGCTGTCTGTGGCGGATCAGGAGAGAGATCTTGGGGTGTCAACTCTATGTGCGTCGGCAATGAAGAAGGCCAGTTCCATGCTTGGGATAATTCAAAAGGGGGTTGAGATGGCCAATATTATAACACCACTAGCTGGTCCTTACCTGGCGTTGCCCAGGTATTTATTTATCCCAAGCTTCTATTCGACAGGAAAATAGACAGGATAGTTAGACACTATCTATAGTGTAAAATTGAATTTTATGTACAGGTAATTAAATAGGAACCACTTTGGTGGGAAGGCAACGGCGTTCCATGCGCTACGGCGTAGAATCATGCTGGCCACCATGATCGGACAAAAACGCCGGCTCACAGGCTTTGAAACGGAGATGAGCACCGCCCCCTACAGTCGGTCACGACTAGACCATTCGGTCGTGGGGAAACCTTTACCTTTAATTAAAAGTATAAGTACAGTATAAAAATTATAAAGTAAAATCTTTTACAAATTCACTGTAATATTAATGTAACTCAAAACTTGAGAATAATCAACATTTTCAGTTTCACCTCCAGGAGCAAGAATAAATTATTGGGTGAACCCACCCTTGAGCAAGCAACATTAAGTTGTCTGTGGGAGTAACATGGCGATCTCAAATCCACTCCACAGTACTTAATAGACTGCCCCTGTGACTTGCTGATCGTGATCAAGAATGCAAGTCTCACTGGAAATTGCAATCTCTTAAAGTTAAAAGGGAGATCCGTCGGAATGAGTGGTATCTGTGGGATAAACACTGTTTCACCCTCTCGCTTTCCTGTTAAGATCGTCACTTCAATTACATTACTCAGCATCTTCTTGACACACAGCCTTGTGCCGTTGCAAAGTTTTGGCGGGGCAAGGTTCCGTAGTAAAATAATTGGAGATCCCAGTGTAAGTAAAAGACGATGTGGTGGCAATCCAGCCGGATCAAGTGAGTTTAGGAAGTCTGATGGGAAATTGACAATCTCATAGGCATCTTCTACGGTATTGATAGCCTTGTATTCAGTGACTACGCCTGGTAACATGGCAAGTATTTGATTGGGGCATAATCAATCAATCACTAGTATTTATATACCGCTTTTCAACACAAAGTTCACAAAGCGGTTTACAGGCAAATAATAACATTAAAGTTAAATGGCTCCCTGTCCCAAAAGGGCTCACAATCTAAAAGAATAGAGAACACTACCAGCAACAGCCACGAGAAAGACACTGTGCTGGGGTGAAGAGGGACAGTTGCTCTCCCCCTGCTATATATAAGAGGACACCACTTGAAAAAGTGCCTCTTGCCCAGTTAGCAGGGGTCAATGATTTCTAAACATTTCCAGAAGGTTCTACAGAGATCTATTCGACTACACTTGGGCTTTAATGTCATCGGAATGTCATCAATCAGCTTAGCGACCCTGAAAACTATGGACTCAACACTAATGTTGGTCATTTTGGACATTTTATTGTTCACCCCTTCTCACCCCCCATGTTGATGGGGGCTTAACATGGACTTAAACGGCATCGGGAGCTTCACCATTCATCTCAGCAACCCCAAAAACTATGGATTCGACACTAATATCGGTCGTTTTTTATTATTTTTACATGGCACCCCCTTCCCACCCCCACCCCTAGGGGTGTGAGGGGTGTCGTACCTGCACAGTATTTCTAGAAGTGGGATGAATTGTGAAATCTGAAATCAAACGGTGTCCTCTACGTCACCAGCAGCGTGCTGCGGATCTTCTATTTCCAAGCGCTGTATCTTGCACCCCTTCTCACCCCCCATGCCGATGGGGGCCAAATGTGGACTCAAAAGGCGTCAGGAGCGTCGCTGCTCATCTCGGCGATCCCAGAAACTACGGATTCTACACCGATATCGGCCGTTTTCAATCATTTTTACATGGCACCCCCTTGGGGTGCTGGGGGGGGGGGGCCTGACCCCCACAGTATTTGTCACTGGACCGTAAGGCATATGCGTACCAAATTTGGTGTCAATTGCTCCAGGCGTTTCAGAGCTTATGTGGAACATACACACATACAAATGTCCTCTTTTATATAGATAGAAGATAAATAGATTTAGAGAAGAAATGTGGATCCAAATTGGGCAGCTAGGTGATTCCAAAGGAACACACACAGAACAGTGAAGGCATGAGGTTGAGCCTACTTTCCTAATTGTTTCAGTTTACAGACGGTAAATGAAGTTTTGCAGACATAATTGTGCATTTTTCAGAAGTAATGCTTCCTCAGAAGTTTTACCAAGTCAAATGTGGCCTACTCCTATGCAAATAGATTGACCGCTGTGCTGCTTGATCCAGTGTATTTTTAGTTGGGATAAGACTTGCTAATTGTCTTACTCCCAAGTAAGTGTGCATAGGGGTTATTTCCACTAGCAGCTGTGAGGTATTTATTAACTGGGAAAATATGTTGTGGGAGAAGGTTAAGCTTCTCTGCAGCACAATCTTACCCTTGGTAGTTAAATGTGTTTTGCATTTGTGTTTTTCTTTTATCAGGGGTTCTTGGAGTCTTAGAAGATTGTTCTGCCAACCAGAGAACAGTTCAGGCTTCCCAGACCCTCTGCTGCAGCCTTAAGCCAACATTCCTCAAAGATGATTCCAACATGACATTAATGAAAGTAGAATTCATCAGAAAATTTGATTCAATTACTTTACACCTGGCGACAACTGGTTAACTCACACCACCAGTCCTGGCTTGTCTAGCAAACAATGTATTGCTAATGTGAATTGTATGAATTATTGTCGTGAAAATGGTTGTTGCATTTTTTAAGACACTTGAGCTGTATTAAACACACTTTTCGGGTCTCCGTATTAATTGAATGAGGGGTAGGTGGGGGTAGAAAAGGATCGCGCCAGCTTCCCTCAGTCCCTGCTGAATGCAGCCTTTGGGCATTCATGCTTATCTGCCAAGGAAGCACCAAACCCAGGCTGCTTCTGCATGACTTGTTCGCATTAGACAAAGGCTTAATATTAGTCAAAAATGTGAAAGATCAAGTCATACACAGAGGGACTAGAAAACAGTCATACGAGTACAACAAACAGCCTATTGTTTCACTGCTGGATAAGAACCACCCCACTGGATCAGGCCAAAGGCCCATCTAGTCCAGCTTCCTGCATCTCGCAGTGGCCCACCAGATAGCTCAAGGAATACACAAGACAACTAGATACGTGCATCTCGTTGCCACTCCCCTGAATCCGGCACTCCAAAGTAGCCTGACTCTAAAGTAAGGAGGTTGCACTAACCATCATGGCCTATAGCCCATGATGGACTTTTCCTCCAGAAATCTGTCCAGTCCCCTTTTAAAAGCATCTAGGCCAGATGCCCTCACCACCTCCTGTGGCAAGGAGTTCCACAGATTACCCGCTGGGTAAAAAAGTATTTCCTTTTATCTGTTCTCACTCTCCCAACACTCAATTTTAGTGGGTGTCTCCTGGTTCTCAGATTGTGAGAGCAGGAAACGAACCCCCCTCTATCCACTTGATCAAGATTTGCATATCTCCTCTTTGGCTGTTTGCAGCTAATGAATTAGAACAAACTGCCTATACAAACTATGGTTGCTGGGGCACAGCGGTTTGACTCTGTCGAGCCGTTGCTTTGGCGACTACACTGGCTGCCAGTTCCTTTCCGGGCCGGATTCAAGGTGCTAGTTTGTTTTTTTTTAACTTAGTATTTATATACCGCCTTTCTAGGTCATTAGATTGCTCTTTTTTTTGACTTTATTATTCAAGGCGGTTTACATAGGCAGGCAAAGGGTTTTTACAATCACAATAAGTTCGAATCTCACAGTAAGTTCTCACAATAAGTTCTAATCTCACAAGAACTGCTAGTTTTGACCTTTGAAGCCCTTACGGCTCGGGTCCGGGGTATTTGAGGGACCACTTCCTTCTGCCTGTGCCACCAGGAGAGGTAAGAGGGATGGCGGCCAGGAATAGGGCCTTCTCGGTGGTGGCCCCCTGACTTTGGAATACCCTCCCCTTAGAATTAAAAACTGCTCCCTCTTTGCCAATATTTTGGCGGGGGCTGAAGACCTTATTCCAACAAGCTTTTAATTGTTGACAGGCTGGCTGGATCCACGGGGCTTGTTGTTTTAAAATTTTAATATTGTTTTTAATTGTTAAAACATTGCAATTTTATTGTATTTTAATATTGTAAGCGGCCTTGGGTGCCCGTGGGGCAGAAAGGTGGGATATACATTAAATAAATAATAAACGTGAGGGGTTTCAAACTCTTCAATATAGTGGGCCACATAACATTCACAGTGCCTGCCTTGGAGGCAGAAGTGATAGCATTAAACAAGTGATGACCCAAAATAAGCAATTTAAGTACGTTACTGAAATTCCTTAGCCAGGGTCTCACTTCCCACCCCCACTGCAGCTATAAGGGCAAGAAACAACCTTTTTTTGTTGTTTAAATGAAGACTCGGACTCTCACAATTCTGTAGCAGCTGTCATATTTTTTTAGGGTAACCAACTTTCTAGCAATGACATAATGGTGGCAGTGGGGCATGGCCTGCATTCTGCAATTCAGTAGTAGTCATGGAGGCCTCCTCAAGGTAAAGGAACATTTGTTCCCTTACCCCAGAGTTGTATTACCCTTACACTGGTGCTGGAACGTTGGTTAGGATTGTGCCCTTAAAGGCTTTTTTCTGCAGTTCTGCAATAGGGTTACAGCCCTGCTCAAGAACGATTCTATAAACGGAATGTGCTGATATGCAAAACACAATTCTTTATTGCACTCCTGCAGCCTTTCCTAGAGCCGCGCGTGAGCCTAGAACAATTACAGCTGGCCTCGGTCCATTAAAATAGATCACTTGGCATTGGGGGCTGATGACCTCTTGGCCAATCACCGAGAACTGCAAAAAAAAAAAAAATACAAGCCAAGAGGCAGGTGGCACCGGGGTCTCAGGCAAATGGTTCCACCCCGACATTTTACAAACCAGTTTGTCATCGCTTGAAGCCACTTCTGCAAAGCAATGTTTTGCACAACCAGGGCACTGTGCTTTTACATGTTCAATTAAGACCTTGGAGAGAAACCATTCCTCCAAGATTGTGGGTGGGGAGCGTAGGAAATAGGGAAGCTGGAGCCCTTCAGGGCTTGCTCTGGTGGAAGCCTCTTCAGAGGCATATGCGAAGGTGAGATCCGGGCCCCACCCAAAGCCAGGGGTAGATTTTCTCGCGCTTGAAAGAGGTGGGTGGAAAACTGAAGACTGGTGCACCCAGGTCTGCATCTGAAAAGGCCACCAACCCTCTCTCGTAGTCCACAGCCACCTGGATCCTCCTGGGTTTCCTGAACAGGGAAAGGGAAGTCCAGTGGGCAGTCAGAGCTTGGAATTGACCCCAACACTGTTCCACGGCCCAGACACCTTGCTCAGGGCTGAGGCTGAGGCAGCCTTTCCTCTTCACAGACTGCCGGGCAATTCCCACTGCCCAGTTCTGCCCTTGCTCTACATCCACCACCCAGCAATGCCTTCCTGAGCAGAACCCTTCACGGCCCAACACAAAGAGCTCCGTATCAAATCTCGCCGGGTTGTCGGGCAGCACCTCCAGTCGATCGCCATGCCTGACGCTCTTCCGATCCAGAGAGACGATCAGTTGGGGGTTTGCTGTACGTGGATCCAGAGTCACGTTCGCTGGGGGAGGCAGAAACAAACAGATTTAAGAGACGACACTCGGAAGGGGCCAGAGTCCATTGGTGCTTCCTTTCCCGCAAGAGATGGTGCTCCGAAGCCCTCTTAATTTTGCCTGCAGCATTTGGTTTTACTCCAAGTTCCAAATCACCTTGCAAAACAGATACAGGTTGAGTATCCCTTATCCAAAATGCTTGGGACCAGAAATGCTTTGGATTTTGGAATATTTGCCTACAGATCATGAGCTATCTTGGGGATGGGACCTTGAAACACAAAATTCATTTGTCTCATGTACATGTTATATGCACGTATCCAAAGGTAATTGCATACCATACTTGTTTAGAGCCTGAAACAAAGTTTGTGTGTGTTAAACCATCAGAAGGCATAGGTGCAGAGGCGTCATCCTACCGGAACAGGGCGAGACCCCATTCCAGTAGTTCCGGGGAGAGCGGGAATGGAGCAGCAGCGCGCGGCAGACTCCGCATGCTGTTTTTGCCCGCCCACCCGCCCCTGCGCCTGGATCGCTCTGTAAGAGAGCTCTTCCGGGCGCAGGGAGGCGTTGCCGGGCACTGCAAGGGGGCGGGGAGCTACAGCTCACCTGTCCGTCCCCGCAGCGTTCCGGATCCTGGCGCCAGTGAATGACGTCACTGCATAGGTGCCACTATCTCAGTCACTGAGATGGACAATCAGTGGTTGTTTGGCATCACCCTCATTCTCAACTCCTAAGAGTGCAATCCTAACCTGGCGTTTGGCCGGCACAAGGGCCACCGTAAAGCACATTTGGACCACTCTCGGAGTCAGGGAGGATGGTGTACGTCTGTGTGCTGGCCTCCCTGACTCAGAGTGGGCCAAACTTTGCTGGCCTAACTCCACATTGTGTTCTAAAAATTTGTTCACAAATTTGAACACAAAATAGGATTGTGTTCTAAAAATGCTACTGCCAAGTCAGTATTTTCTTACACTTATTCCAATTTAGTATAGCGTACGTGCTGCCGAAGCAGGCACTACCCTTATTTACCCATTAAGTGCCTTTCGAATTATGGTGTTGGAGAAGACTCTTGAGAGTCGCCTGGACTGCAAGGAGATCCAATCGGTCAATCCTACAGGAAGTCAAGCCCGATTGCTCCCTGGAAGGACAAATCCTGAAGCTGAAGCTCCAATACTTTGGCCACCTCATGAGAAGAGAGGACTCTTTGGAAAAGACCCTCCTGCTGGGAAAGATCGAAGGCCAAAGGAGAAGGGGGCGGCAGAGGATGAGATGGTTAGACAGTGTCACCGAAGCGATGAACATGAAATTGGGCGAACTCAGGAAGCTAGTGGAGGACAGGGAGGCCTGGCATGCTGTGGTCCAGGGGGTTGCGAAGAGTCGGACACGACTTAGCAACTGAACAACAACAACCTATGGGCATGTCTTACTTTTTACTGTTAATGCAGTTTAAAAAATGTGCTCAGAGTAACTGAAAAGCTTCAGATTTTGGAGCATTTCGCATTAGGGATGCTCAGCCTGTACCAGCTCAATAAAAGCACTGCCCTGCTGCTTCCCACCACCTCTGTCTTGCTGGCTCTTAAAGTAGAGGCTCGTCCGTAGATAAGCAGGGGCACCGCCAGTGCCAGCACCAGGTTGCAGGTACAGGTGTAGCCCAATCCTCAGCCTGTGCCCCCCATCCTATCCCTCCATATGTGTGGTGCTGTTCCACACATATGTGGAACAGCACCCTGCTGCATGAGAGTCCATCAAGAAAAAGCAGCTCTTATGCGGGCTGTGTTCAAAGAGCATCCCAGTTTACACCTCTTGTATAAAAAGGAGCTTATTCTCCAGGACCAGCTCTGCAGCAAACTACCTGTTCCAGAGCTGCAGACCGAGATCTAACCTGAAGCATGCAAAACACAAGCCACACAAAATTAACCATGCATGTCACCTTTTGTGTTCATCCTTAGAGCACTTGGACACATCTCTGGCCTGGAGACCTGCAAACGGTCTGCCTGCCCCGTCACCACAGCATTTAGCCAAGGCACCCTCTCTCTCTTTAGTTCAACTGCCAGCGTTTCTGCAGGGGAGAGAGAGAGAGGCAACGATTATGCTGCTCTGCCACACTCGGGTCATGTTGCCTAACCTTTACCTTTAAAGACATGAATGAGGGTCAACCAGCGTTAAAAAACATGATCTCCCAAAAAGGCGATTTCAAAGCCATTAAACTTGCAATCAGCGATCCCAGGGAGCTTGCCAAGAATGCAATCAGAAGGTCACAGACACTGGTTTCTTTAAGGGGGGTGATCCTCCTTAATCTTTCACAGCGCAATCCTAACCTGGAGTTAGGCCAGCAAAGTTTGGCCAGCACAAAGGATACCATAAAATACGTTTAGACCAATCTCAGAGCACAATCCTAAACTGGAGTTAGGCTGGCATAAACTAAGCCAGCAAAGTTTGGCCAGCACAAGGGACACCGCAAAGTATGTTTGGACCACTCTTGGAGTCAGGGAGGATGGCTCACGTCTGAGTGGTCCAAACATACTTTACAGTGTCCCTTGTGCTGGCCAAACTCTGCTGGCTTAGCTTTATGCCGGCCTAATGCAGTTAGGATTGCGCCCTCAGTCGACGAGGCCAGCACACAGAGGTGCACCATCCTCCCTGACTCTGAGAGTGGTCCAAACACTCTTTACAGTGTCCCTTGTGCCAGCCAAAGTTTGCTGGCCTAATTGTGCCGGCGTAACTCCAGGTTAGGATTGCACCCTCAGGCAAAGCACCTCAGAATCAAGTGTGATATGTGGTCGACTAGCACAGAATTCTACTGCTCAGCTTCCCTGTTAAGAGGGAGCATGGCTCAAGCCCTTGTGGTTTATGAGTGAGAGAGAGAGAGAGATTTCTTGTTACATGTTTAGCTAACATTTTAGCAAGAAAAGGAGGATTCTAGTTGTCAGAGTTGTGCCGTTTCTTGTTCATGGTGTGTAAACATGTGTGTCTATTTGTTTCCTATTCAAGAACTTCTCCTTGCCGGCCCAGAAATGCCACCCGAAATCTTTTGTACCTTTGAATGCTTCCAGGTTTTCCGTTAAAATAATACTTTTCTGAGAGATTGCACCGAACTTCTTTTCCAGATCACGTGTGCTCTTCGCAGACCAGTGGAACTCCTCTTTTTCACACCTGGGAGACAACAGACTCTTCAGATCAAGGACTGCCGCCAGTTCATTGTCCTGTCTCAGGTTTCCCAGAATGCATGTTTTCACCCATGGAAGGCGTGAGTGCCGTGGGCAAGCTCCGAGGGAGCTGGGAGCCACGTAAGTGGCTGCAGGGGCAGGGAAAAGGCAGCAGCACCATCCCCAGGATCACACTGCTGCCTTGGCCAGAGGGGCTCATTTTTTAATCTGGCAGCAGTGGCATCCGGAGAGGGTGGGGAGCCCTGGGAACCCCCGGCAGGGCTCCCCAAGCCCTGGAACGTGTTTACAACACAATTGTGACCCACTTCTGGTTTCATGATCACAAACTGGAAGTAGTTGCGATTGCCTTGTAAATGCGTTCCAAGCCTTGGGGAGCCCTGAAGGAGTGTCTCCAGGGCTCCTCCCCCTCCCTGGACCTACCCCCCCCCTCCCGCTACCAGGGGAAAGTAACAAACAAGCCCCTCTGGCCAAGGCAGCAGTACTATTTTGGGGATCTCTCTCCCCACCCCTTAAAGGGGCCTAGCTGAGGGCCTCCCAGGGTGGTAGATTGTGACCCACCGCTTTGGAAACTACTGCATCGGGGGGGGGGGGGTTGTAGGAAGGAGCTGAAAAATGCAGCCAGATCTGCATCTGTCCTTCTTTCTGTGGCAGTACTAAATCGGGTGAAATGAAGAGGCCTGATCCAAACGCTGAAGTCTACAGTACCAATATTTTCACTGTGAAACTGCTCTAAGAATATGTAGGTTGAAAGCAGTGGCGTTATGCTGCTGGAACACTGGGCGGGACATCCAGGTGATCGACAGCCCACCCGTCGCGTTCTGGAGCGTTACGCCGTTTGCGTAACCAATTACGCCGCTTGCGTACATTACGCAAACGGAATAACACTCCGGAATGCGACGGGCGGGCTGTCGATCACCCGGATGTCCCACCCAGCGTTCCAGCAGTATAACACCGCTGGTTGAAAGGCAGCAAATTTTTTTTATTAAATTGAAAAAAATATGTTTACATTACAGGATTTGGCCTCAAAAGCCAACACGTTCAACATCACCCGTACACACTGTGTCATTTATGCCTAAGCGATAAGATTACTTTTTAGAAGAGGATTGCGCGTCACAGGAACGCTTGCACGAACAGTCAGCTGGTTCATCATCATTCATGCAGTGAATCATGTATGAATCATCATTCATACATCATTCATGCAGTGTCTGTGTGCTCTCTAGGCAGGTCTCACAAACTGAACCAGGGATCACATTTCAGTGGCAAGGCTCAGACATGAAACTGTAAAGAGAGCCTCTGGGCATGGGCAGATTAATTCTCTCCATGGGCTCTCCCACTTAAAACTTATTTACAAACAGGTAAATACATCAAGGGTAACTTATCTGCATTCAGTGCTCCAAGAAGGAGAAAGGGATTTGTTTTATAAGTGCGGGCACATGCTCACAGAGTACATACATGCTACCATTACAAGCTCTGAAGAGTAAGAAAATCCATACCAGCTTAAGGTTTTCTTGAGATTCTAGGGAAACCAAAGAGAAAAAAACTTCAATTACATGGTGAACACAAAAAAGGTGCTACACAATAATATCTGCCGAGATAGCCTCTTAACATTCCTCTGGAGAATGTTATACTTTTCCATAGAGGTATAATTTTACCTCTGAAACAGGTTTTTGGACCACTTTTGGGAGTCAGGGAGGATGGGTCATATAAGTTTCATATAAGTGCATAGCCTGAAGATAACACAGTACACCAACATTAAACAAAAAGCATCAAGCACCAGTAAAAAAGCACAGATACTATGTTTGTAACAGGTCAACCTTTAAATTATTAATTCTTTCTAACTAAAGGCACAATCCTAATCTGGAGTTAGGCTGGCACAGTTCGGCCAGCAAAAGGGACACTGTAAAGTATGTTTGGACCATGCTCGGAGTCAGAGAGGCCAACACACAGACATGCGCCATCCTCCCTGACTCCAAAGTGGTTCAAATGGGTGTTATGGTGGCCCTTGTGGCAGCTAAACTTTGCTGGCCTAACTGTGCCAGCCTAACTCCAGGTTTGGACTGTGCCCTAAAAATCCTGAAATATAGAAGGATCTGGAACAGCTGTTAATCCTATCGTGTGCAAGCACCCTACATATTGTTTTGCTTCAAAAAAGTGAATCTTGACAATGACATGCGAGACGACGACATTCTCACCTGCAAGAATTCACTGGTAGGCTGTTGACAATTCATCTCCAAGTCACTAATAAGGTCACTGAGATGGGAAAAGCTGTCAGAGAATTTGGTATCGTTTTCCTCCTGCATTTGCTCTACTTTCTTTTCGTGTTCACTCAGCTGAGCCAGGAGGAGGTTCTCTTGCTCCTCCAGAAAGAGGCGGAGCTGCTGGAACTCGAGCACGATCTTCTCCCTCTCAACTTTTAGCTCCTCCTGCGAGAAAAGGATAAACAAGAGAGAAAAGGGCAGATCAGGAAGAGTTCTGTAAAATGTCATTTAACAGGATCAGGCCAAAGGCCCATTGAGTCCAGCTTTCTGCATCTCACAGTGGCCCACCAGATGCCTCAGGGAGCACATGAGACAACAAGATGTCTGCATCTCGTTGCCACTCCCCCGCACCTGGCATTCTGAGGTAAATACACTGGTGGCCAGTCAAGATTCTCCACAGCATTTGACAGCCACCAGAACCAGACATCCTCTTCAGGCATGTACTCATAGGAACAGCCTCATTGGATCAGGCCGAAGCCCATCTAGTCCAGGTTTCTGTATCTCACAGTGGCCCACCAGATGCCTCAGGGAGCACACAAGACAACAAGATGCCTGCATCCTGTTGCCATTCAATTGCTTTCTAAATAACTGGAACGCTGTAGCTACACTCTCCTGCTGTGTTTCACACAATCATCTGGGTTCAGTGGCAGTAAGTCTTCAAATACCAGCTGCAAGGGAGCAATGGCAGGAGAGATGTATGTTTTTCCCTGCTTCTGAGGGGCCACTGTAGGAGACAGGATGCTGGACTAGATGGGCCTTTGGCCTGATGCAGCAGGGCTCTTTTTAAGTTCACTTATCACTCTCCTTTCCCTCTGGAAGGGAAGACCCTGGACTAATTCATCAATTTCCAGGCACCAAAAGACCCTGCAGAGTGAAGACCAAAAAAGGAGTTGGCTGCTTTTGGGCTTACCATCACCCAGCCCTCAGGTCTACCTATAGGTCTTTCTGTCCCTTCCTTTTTGAAGAAGAGCTGGAACCTTGACCCGAGACCAGGCTTCTTCTCGAATATAAATTGTGCTTTGAAAACTATGCTGGCTGGAAACTGGAGCAGAAATAAAATTACTATAAGCCCTTGAATCCACCATGCCCAATACTTTTCATCATTGTTGTTTTTCCAATTGGTTCAAAATTAGAAAAAAAAAAAAGATGGTTCCAGGGTATTTGAGGAACCACCTCCTTCCGTATAATCCTATCCGTAACCTCACGTCATTGGAGAGGGCCCTTTTGACTGTGCGGTTACCAGATGAAGTGAGTGGAATGGCAGCCAGAACAGGGCCTTCTTGGTGGTGGCTCCACGGTTGTGGAATTCCCTCCCCTTAGAGCTAAGAACAGCTCCCTCTTTTGCAATCCTTCGGCAAAGTCTTAACACATTTTTATTGAGGGAGGCCTTTAGCAGCTAACTTGCCAGGCCAGCACTTTTTAATGACAGTTATTTAAATGGGGGGGGGGAATCCATTGGGGTGGCTTTGGTTTATGTTTTAGTTGTTCATTTTGTATTGTTTTATTCTATTTTACTGATGAGAGCTCTCTTGAGTGCCCCAATATGGTACAGAAAGGTGGAGTACATGTTCTTTAAAAATATAAATAAATAAAATCCTGTGCTGAATTCCGTTAAATCTGTCCTAAGAAAAAGGACCATTGTGTGATATTTTGCAGTGTGCTCACCTGCTCATCCCACCCAGCGTTGCAAAATAGACGAGTGTCGATGGTTTTGTGACAGAGGGGTTTCTCTTCTACCTTTCTCCCCCCAAGACTAACACTTCACTTACTCAAACGTGAGAACAGACACCTACCAGATGTTTTGCCGTTTCCATCTCTTGTATGCGCTTCCATCCTTGGACAGCGTTTCTTTCTACCTTCAGGCGCTCCAGGTGGATCTGAATCTCTTCCTGAGCACAGAAAAAACGTGAGTTGAGCAGCTGTTTAGGGCAGTTTCTGCCAGCTGCTAAACCAGAAATGCGGAGGAGTGGGAGGAAAGCTCTCTCTTTGAAGGTGTTCCCATGTAATGGAAAATGTGGACGATTCCCCCGAGGAGACAGGTGAAAGCAGGGCCGGCCTTAAGCCAATGTGACCAATGTCATCACATTGGGCCAAGCACTCTGGGGTGCCCCGCGCCAGTGCAACAAGCATATAATCTACTGCTGCAGCCGGGATCTCTATGGGCTGTAAGCAGTGATGTCATGCACCCACTATGCACCCACTATGCACCACTACGCGAGTACTGGTTCCTAGAAGTTGAGCTGGCCCCGCCCACTCGAAGCTGGCCCCTGCTATTTAACCAGGGAACAGTTGAAGCAAAATATGTATATACACATCTCTAGAAAGCAAAGCAATAGAAGTTAAATCAACACTAACCACAAGCTGAAGTTATTACAAACATGATCACATCCATGGCAACAATCATGACATCACTTCCGGCTTATGACGTCACTTCCGGTGGGCGGACCCCGACAAGTGCCAATCAAAAGTGAGTACCTGTTCCTAAATCATTTGGATGACACCACTGGCTGTAAGTCAGCGGGGTGAGCAAAGCAGCTTTACCTTGAGCCCTCCCACCTTCCCTTGCCTCCAAACTGCCCAGAAAGGGCCTCCTGGAAGCAGTTGGCGGTGATGTCATCATGTCGCCACTAACTATTTCCAGGTGCCATGTGTGGCACCAAACACTTTTCTTGGTGAGTAGGAGCCTCATGGGGAGGGTTGGGGGGGGCCCGCCACTCCTGGAGCCGGCCCTGAGTGAATGGTATCAGCAGGGGTCCTTTGTCTGTGTGAGCCAGGAATCACAGGGGTTAAAAGCTCAGGCTCCAGCAGTGAGGTGCACTACACAGCGGTATCCATTGGAGGCAATCGGGTCTCCAGGGATGAAGGCAGCATCTGGAGGAAAGAGTGGTGTGGGATAACAAACCCAGCAACTGTAATTCTAAACACAGCAGCCCAAATATCCATCACTGGCACCACCACTGAACTGCAAGTGGCTGTGAAGGGGAGGGGCCGCTTTACACAGGAGCCCAGGCTCCTGAGGCTTTTAGCATTTTGCCCCCCTTCTAGGAACACCCCTGGACGCCAGCTTCCCAAGCATAGCCACACCACAGTCTCAAACGGATCTAACAATCTTGATCCACAAAACTTGGGGAAAGTGGAGTCCTGGAAGGAGGGCAGGAAGGATCGGAAGGTTCTCAGGAATCTCCTCAAGCTACTGCAGCCCTGGTGAGAGGTGCGGGTAGCCGAGATAAATTCATCGCATTGTACAAATAACGCGGTGTTAGCGGTGGTGCTGCGGGTTAAACCACTGCTGCCGAGCTTGCTGACGGTTGCTTGTCTCAGCTCCTGCCAACCTAGCAGTTCCAAAGCACGTAAAAATGCAAATAGATAACCAGGTTCCACTTCAGTGCTCTGCGCGCGTTGGTTGCGTATAATCATGCTGGCCACATGACCAGGAAAGAAATGGAGATGAGCACCCATAGAGTAAAGATAACAAGAGGCGGCATGTTGTCCTTTTCTTGAAGCCATGGGTATACAAATATGGCTGACTCATATCTTTCCCGCCAAGGAGGTCGATTGCCGCGAATTCACGAATAAAAATCTCCCTGCACGTTTGTAGAAGTTAATTTCAACCTCTTTAAGCATGCCTGTGTGTTCTGCATACGGGTGTGCGAATAGCTGAACGAAAAATGGGGTTTAATTTCCACGGAAAGATTCATGTATTCTCATTAAAAGGTAAAGGTTTCCCCACGACCGAATGGTCTAGTCGTGACCGACTGTAGGGGGCGGTGCTCATCTCCGTTTCAAAGCCTGTGAGCCGGCGTTTTTTTGTCCGATCATGGTGGCCAGCATGACACTACGCCGTAGCGCACGGAACGCCGTTACCTTCCCACCAAAGTGGTCCCTACTTATCTACTTGCATTTTAGGTGCTTTCGAACTGCTAGGTTGGCAGGAGCTGGGACAAGCAACGGGAGCTCACTCCGTCACGCAGTCTCGAACTCCCAACCTTGCGGTTGAAAGCCCAGCGACAGCGGATTAACTCGCTGCGCCACCACGTCCCTGCCACTACTGGAGCCGGTAGTGTAATTCTCATTACATCGGCTCAATAAAACTACCGCTCAGTGAGTGCATTTTTTTTGAAGCTGTGTAATTTCTCGTTGTTCCTAGCAGTCTTATTCACCATTTTCTGACACCCACTGTTAATGGTCTAGAAGGTAAAAAAAAAAAAATTCCCCCCTCCTTTTCCCCCCTTCCCGTTTACACTTTTTTCCCACCTTCCATTTTCTACTGTAATATTTTCGAAATTCTGAACATTAACAGAATTTGTTTTATGGAGGGGGGGTGAGTGTAGAAGTTTAAACAAAACTTTTAATAGTCTAGAAGTAAAAAAGAATTACTCTACTATTGACAACTACTTGTGTTATGAAGAGATTTTAATGTAATTTTCCTACATATTTATCTAATTTTTGCCCACCCTCCCCTTTTTTTCTTTCCTTCCCGTTCACACTTTATTTTTACTTGTGTAGATTTAAATAGTCTGTCAAAATAGTGCACTCTGAGTTAAAATAGACAGCATTTCGTCCGGTGTGTTCAGTAATATAATTACGCGGAATTAAACCTTGGAATTGCATATTGAATCATAATAAGGTTACCAATGATGTTTCTCCACGATCACACGTTGTTATTTTCGTAAGTTTTTATTTCAGGAGTAAACTATTCATGTCTAAACAGTACGCCAAAACCAATCTGAAATGCTTGGAATCAGCATTGTTTTGAGTAAACGAACATGGCTGCTAAGCCCGCCCCCTGGCCTCATTTGGTTCCCTATGCCTGTTGTTATCTATACTCTCTGTGAGCACCACACCCTACAGCCGGTCACGACTAGACCATTCAGTCGTGGGGAAACCTTTACCTTTACAACCAATCTACGTTTGGAGCTCAGAGAGCAAGAGGGAACGACAGAACAGAGAGCATTATTCAGATTCGCCCTTTGGTTCAGCAAATTTCCCTGACTTTTGCCAACGTTACCTTGAAATCCTGGGCCGCCTCCTCCAAGGGGAGCACCGTGTGGTTGCGGTGCGTCTTCGATTTGTCACACACGAGGCACAGGAGGGCCCGATCCTCCTTGCAAAAGACGTTGAGGGGCTCCTGGTGCTTCTCGCACAGCGGCTCCCTCCCGGATTCTCGGCCTGCCCGAAATCTCAGCCACGCCAGCAGCTGCAGCCTCTCCCTCCCCGGTGTGGTTCGCCGGCTGCGTCCCTCCTGGGCGGTCTCTGCCCCGCTCTGTAGCAAGGACGCGTCTTCTTCGGATCCGTCCTCATTCTGGACGGCACAAGTTTGGCTGTCGTTGACACCCCTGCAGGCCGCCGGGGACTCATCGGGTCGGGGCTCCAGGCAGAGGGAACTGGGAGCTGTGCACCCTACAGCGCTTGCCATGGCTCTGTGAACGGGCTCTCCGCAGGAGTTAAAGTTTCACTTTCCTGCACTCAAGCCCGGAGCAGGAAATTAAAGTTTCACTTCTCCATTCGCTGATTGGCTAATAGGGCAAACAGGCTCGACTTCCTACTAAGGTTGCCGGGGCTTTTAATTAACTAGCAACAGACCTTAGCTGGCAACCAGGATTCTGAACTCATATTATGCCAGGGAACGTTTCACGTGCAAATATTTGAAGAGCAAGCCAGACCTGGGTGTTTGTTTTGCAGGGATGATGATGATGCACTTGAAGGGACAAGGGTTGCAGTGCTAAGCACGCTTGCTTGAGATAAACTACAACGCCTCACTGAAATCCCTGGAATTTACTATCCGGACATGAGGATACAAGCTGCATGGCTACAGTCCTAAGCATGCATGCTTGTCAAGAATGAAATCCCATTGAACCCAGTGGAGCTGCGTAAAAATGGTTAAAAATGGAATAAAGGACAAACATGCAAGCAAGTGATGCTGGCACACCCTTTTTTGGCTGAGGCAGCAGGGCTCATCTAGTGTTCTTAGCCCTTTGACTGCTTATTCCGAAAGTGTTAATATGGATTGGGGCAGCACCGGTTTGCTGGGTGCTGATCTGATCTACATATAAAAGCAGCACAAACAGACCCTATGACTAGGGCTCTGTTTTTTGGTGATATTTTTTCCAAAATTTCTTGATTAAAATAGCAAATTGCAGTGTTATGTGTTTTTATTCTACATTCTCATTCCAAGTGCTCATTTTTATTAATTTTAAGTGCTTTGAAAATGTACAAGGTAGATAATATAGGTGATATAGTGTCAGCAAATGCAGCCACAGTATTATTTCTAAGTGATAAAGAAATCTATTTTAATTTCTGGAAAATATCTTAAACACCAAAATGCAGTGTCATGTTTTTATTCAAATATTTTGACCCTCAAAAGGCGGTGTTTGTGTTTTTATGCGGTACTTAACAAAAAAAACCACCCCTGCCTATGACTCACCTGAGAGGAGGAAAACAGGAAGGAGATGATTCTCAGCTTTGCTTCTTTTAGGAAAAGCTAGGTAAGAAAATATCTTTGTGGCACTATTTTCCAGGGAGGCAAACAGGTTCACATTTACATTCATATTCTATCCATCGCTTTCACCTCTGAGCACAGTCCTAATTTTGGACTTTCGGAAAATTGATGGAGTCCTAACTCCATCAATTTTCACTCTTTAAGAAGCAGGACTGACAGAGCAATATTGTCATTAAAATAAATTGGCCCTGCTTCTCTGTTTAAAAGCAGACCTCCTTCTGGCATGAAAATTGTAGTAAGGAAAGCTTCACCTGTTAATTTTTTGTATAGTATATGAGGCTGCTGATAATGGAGGAGGAAAGCAGAGATAACCCAGAGCTTCTGTGTTCCATTCACAACACTAAGCCTTGGAATTCTAAGCTTTTGATTCATGCTGTTCTTGGCCTGGTGCTGCTACACAGCTCTTTGGCAAAAGGAAAATGCGTCTGAGTTGAATGAAAAAGTATAGACACAGCTTGTAAATGATATAATCATCTTTGAACATGTTGATCAATATCATTCTGAACAAAATCAGTGTTCTACACAATCACTTGAATAGTGTTCATATTAAACTGTGATATTTTCTTTAGTATTATACACTCTGTGTGCTTCTCTTCATTTTGGCTGATTTAACGGCATTAGTGTTCAAAATGTTCACACTTAAAATCAGCATACAGTTTGTATGAATTTAGAATTGATCATACTGTACGCTTTACAATAATTTTGGCACAAGACTTGTGTTTCTCTTTATAGGATGTAGGATTGTTCCACAGCAGGTGAATCCTAACCTGGAATTAGACAGGCACAGTTGGGCCAGCAAAGTTTGGTCAGCACAAGGGACACCATAAGGAATGTTTGGACCACTCTCAGAGAAGCCACCAAACAGACGTGCGCCATCCTCCCTGACTCCAAGAGTGGTCCAAACGTGCTTTCCTATGGCCCTTGTTCCAGCCACACTTTGCTGGCTTAACTGTGCCAGCCTAAATCCAGGTTTTAAGCAACATATGGCCTGTAGAGCTTTTGCACCAGTGTTGGAGACAGCAACTGTTAATGACTAGAAAAGTCATTTTTGTATGTGTGCTGTTTGACCTCCTTAGACTGACATACCAGGACAAAATCTTACTGGTAAAGTCTCAGCTCAGTTCCTGGCCAGACCCAGAGCCAAGGGAGAATTTTCTCCTGACAGAAAGAAGTGGGTGAAAAAAGGTAGATCAAAACTGCTGTGTCTGCATCAAAAAATGCCACTTGACTCTCTTCGTAGTCCAAAAATACTCGAACCTTCTTGGGACAGCTGCTCAGGGACAGGATGGTGACAGGATAGGTAAGAGCTTCACAGTGATCTCCATACTGCTGTAGAGCCCAGATTTGTTCCTCTGGGCTAGGGACGATCTCTCCTTTCCTTCTTACCGATTCCCTGGCAAAACCCACAGCCCAGTAACTCCCACTTCCTACTTCAACCTCCCAGTAGTGTCTCCCTGATGTGAATGCCTGGCAGCCCAGCACACAGGGATAAGTGTCAAATCTCTCGGGATTGTCTGGTACATCTTGCCATAGGTCTCCTAGTCTCACGCTCTTCTGATCTGCTGAGAGGATGAGGAAGGGGTTTGCGGTCTCAGGGTCCAAAGTCACATTCACTTGAAGGGTAGAGAACAGGGAGAGAGAAAAAGAGCAGACGTTACAGGCATTACTGGTTGTTGCAAGAAAGATATTTTATCTTTAAACATATGCAGAAAAGTTAAAAAAAGCCACAGTATAACTTGCAGTTTTAATGGGGATGCCACCCAAAATGGTTTTCCCATGCCAAGCAACCACTGCCACGGCCAGAATACATGCACCTACTGACCTTTGTTGCCTATCTTTTTCAGCTCAGTATAGGGCAGCTCAAACAATCTTCTGCCTCTTTGGACCACTTCCAGTTTATCTTTTGAGAAAGGGGTGCCTTCCTGTTCAGATGACAGCACAGCTAGGGAAGGACAGAAAAGAAGGTTAGATTCCACATGCTGATGTGCTCAGACCACTGGTTTCAAATGTCTACCTTCAAGCATACTCAGTACATTGTTAGCTGCTGAGAAACTGCTATGCTTCTACCCAGCACTCTTGCATTTAATAGAACAGCTGGAGAATGTTCTATAGCAGTGGTTCTCAAACCTATTAGCACCGGGACCCACTTATTAGAATGCCTGTCTGTCCAGGACCCACTGGAAATGATGTCATGGCTGGAAGTGCCGTCATAAGCAAAAATTAGAGCCAGGGGGCCTGCTGCTTTTCTGATAATGCAGCAATGAGTTGAGTTATTTCTCAGCCATTTTCCAATACCAAAGGGAATCAGAAAGAAAAAAGCCTTTTTACAACCTTGACGCAAGCAAAACAACCACACAGCCCTCCTCCTTTCCAGCATCCCCCATATTTTCAATATGGCTGCTCTAGGTGCTTCATGATGACCCACCAATTGGTTCGCACTAGTGGGTGCTGACCCACAGTTTGGGAACCACTATTCTACACCCTTTATTTTCAACTTGATGGTCAGACCCTGCTACCATCCCTATGATGTATTCACAAGTGACCGTAGGAAGCTGCCTTATCCAGTAGGACTATTAGGTCACTTAGTCCAACAGGGTCTACTATGACAGCATTTCCTTTTAAATCAGGTGTGTTCTGTCACAGTACTGTGGCCCCTTGATCCCCCCCAAATCTTCCATCCTACCATGTGGGAACAAGTAGTGGCACACTTCCTCTCCATACCCCAGAAACAAATTTCCCATTTCTCCTCCCTGGATACCTTTCAGTTTCTTTAGAATATCTTCCAGATGTTTGTTTTTCTCAGAAAATATATGTAGTCTCTTCTCCAAGTCAGGTGAATACTCCACTGGCTTCTGGATTTTCTGGCCCTCACATCTGGAAGAAGAAGAAAGCTTAAATCCTATGATTTAAGTGGCCCTTGTGCTGGCCAAACTTTGCTGCCTTAGCTTATGCCGGCCTGACTCCAGTTTAGGATTGCGCTCTCAGAGTGGTCCAAACGTGCTTTCCCATGCTTTCCCATGGGATCTAATCATTCCGGAGCATACTTTTTGCATAATAATGAGCCAGTGGCTCTAGAAATATAACATGGCCATCAGTGGGTCGTTTGATATTATGCAGATGTTGACAAATAAATGGAGACCTATGAAACAATGCTGCGAGGAGGCTGTGCAAAGAGAAGAAGTGACAGAGACTCCCTCCCTCTCGCCTGACCACTCCTACCATAACTCTCCCCAAAAGTAGGGCAGTGAGGAGTCTCTCCTTCGCTCCCTCTGGCCTGCTCTCTGTATCATGTCCCTCCAACCAGATCCTGCCCAGAAGGGATATGCTCAGAGAAGAAGGTAGACTCATTCATACACCCTACTGTGGATCCTGCAGTCTTAGCAGTGGTAGAGGACCCTGTCATAATTTTCAATACAGCATATCCTGTGTGGGACTTTGGGATACTAAACCAAGAAGACACCCAACCAAGAGGACACCCTATCTAGTGAGTTTTCAGAAACTGAGAGGTATGGAACAGTGTTTCTACAACCTATTTAGTTATGTTGGCTGACTCTTCTTAGGGCGCAATCCTAACCTTGAGTTAGGCCGGCACAGTTTGGCCATCACAATGGACACTGTAAAGTATGTTTGGACCACTCTTGGAGTCAGAGAGGCCAGCACCCAAACGTGAGCCATCCTCCCTGACTCCAAGAGCGGTCCAAACACGCTTTACAGTGGCCCTTGTGCTGGCCAAACTTTGCTGCCTTAGCTTATGTCAGCCTGACTCCAATTTAGGAGTGCGCTCTCAGAGTGGTCCAAACGTGCTTTACAGTGGCCCTTGTGCCAGTCAAACTTGTGCCAGTCAAACTGGCTGAACCGTGCAGGCCTAACTCCAGGTTAGGATTGTGCCCTCTGTGTACTTTGGCTCTTGAGCCATTGACGTAGCTTAAACAGGCAGTCCGGTTATAGCTGTTTGGCTTGTGAGATGTTTTCAGCACATGAACCTCCCATATACCATCAATCAGTCTTGTTGTTGTTCAATCGCTAAGTCGTGTCCGACTCTTCACGACGCCATGGACCACAGCACGCCAGGCCTCCCTGTCCTCCACAAGCTTCCGGAGTTTGCCCAATTTACACCTTCCGACCTGAGGGGCTCATCTTCCAGTGTCATATCGTTTAGCCTTTTTGTACTGTAATCCATGGGGTTTTCTTGGCAAGAGTACTGGAGTGGGTTGCCATTTCCTTCCCCAACGGATCACATTTAGTCAGAACTCTCTACTATGACCTTGGGTCCATCTTGGGTAACCCTACATGGCATAGCTCACAGCTTCATTGAGCTACTCAAGCCCCTTCGCCACGACAAGGCAGTGATCTATGAAAGGGTCAATCAGTCTAGGCCACTGCTATTTACATTGACTAGTGGTGGCTCTCCAGGGTTTCAGGCAGGAGTTTTTATCCTTTGGTGACATGAGAGACTGAACGTGGAGCCTTCTCCATGTAAAGCTGGATGCTCCAGGACAGAGCTATGGTCTCAGTGTTGAACAAAATGATCTCTTCTGATCCATTAGAAAATATCCAAACTGAACAGTTGGGCCAACTGAGATGTCACAAAGCAGCTACAAGCTTCAGGGCACATGAATTGTTCTTTGTGCAATGCTTCAGGTGAAGCAGTAGCATAGCTGGTGGGGATGGGGATGGGCTGTCCCAGGTTTCATCCCAGAGTGTCAAGTGGGCGTGTCCAGCCAAGAGGACTGGCCAAGATGGCGGCTTCTGCTTCTTTCTGTTTTCTGAGGAAGCCTCTCAGCCTCTATCAGAAGTGGGTATGCAAATAAGTCTGAGTGGCTTCTTTCTGGTCCAAAAGAAACACACAGCACACAGCAGTAAGTTTGCAATGGGTCCACTGCCCCCTTCCTCTTCCTCTGCAGACTCTGAGCCTCCAGAAGAAGAAGGAATGAGTGCTGGGTACATTGCAAAGCCAGGGAGAACGTCATTCCTTTGCTTCTGGGTTCTCCCTGGGCGACTCTATCCCAGGTTTCCGGGGCTCTCTCTTTAAAAATACAAATGCTAGCCATCTTTCAGATCTAGCACTCATCAGAACACATAGGTGAACCAGCTGCCTGCATTGGTTCTGGTTCTCAAGATAAGATGAAATGGGCCAGGTTGGCTGTGCAGGGCAAATTAAGACGAGCAAGGAGGGATCACATACCTTCTTAAGGTGTGTCTGAGGTTCTAAAAACAGGAGAGAAAACAGAAAGTGAGATCAGTTCATCAATATTTTTTGCCACAATTCTCTCTTGACTGTAGCTTTTCCAGATGATACAGGCGTGTCCTGAAATCCACTGATTTGGTGTCCATAGTTTCAGTTATCCACGGATACCATGGATACTGGGACTCTTATTAAAAGGATAGAGGAACACACCTCTTTTTTATCTTGTTGCAACAAAATGACTGATGTTCCCCAATCTTTAAAAAGGTATCCCCAGTATCCATAGTTTCAGGTATCCATGGGGGGGGGGAGGAATCACGTGATACTTGTCTTTCCCATCTTTCTCCTTGTTTGCCATCTCTTCCAGCTTTTTCTAATTTTTAAAAAAACTGTTTTCACTGTGTCATACTCATCCCCCCCAAAGAGGCAACATCTCACTTGATAAAACCAACAGACACCCAAAAATAGAAAAGCAAACAATGCTCAATCACCCACCTCCTGGATCCAAAAGAGTAGGCCATGATAGTAATTACCTCTGCTAACTGGGAAAGAGGCGCTTTTTAAAATGGTGTTCCTCTTATATTTAGCAGGGGGAGAGTAGTTGTCCCTCTTCACCCCAGCACAATGTATTTACTAGTGACTGTTGCTGGTGTTGTTCATTTTTTTAAAGATTGTGAGCCATTTTAGGATAGGGAGCCATTTAACATCATCATCATCATCATCATCATCATCATCATCAATAATAATAATAATAATAATAATAATAATAATAATAATTATTATTATTATTATTATACTTCTACACAGTCACTACAGATGTAGTGACCAGTATACTCTGAGCATCGGGTCCTTCCCAAGGGCCTGGGATGTTCAGAGGCATTTCCTCAGTATGTGGGCAATCCCTAGAAGGGCTGCCGTTTGTAGCTGCACGGTCGAGACGTCAGTGAGGTCGAGTGTCCTAAGATGTTGCTTAAGTCTCTTTGGGGCTGTGCCCAATGCCCCTATTACAACTGGCACAATGGTGACTTTCTTTTTCCATAGCCTTTCTATTTCAATTTGCAGATCCTTGTATTTGGCAATCTTTTCAAATTCCTTTTCTTCCACTCGTGCATCCCCTAGTATTGCTACTTCTGTTACTGTCATCTTCTTTTTTTCCTTGTCTATGACAGTCAAATCAGGGGTATTATGGTTCAGGTGATTATCTGCCTGTATCCTAAAGTCCCATAAGAGTTTTGCACACTCATTTTCCATGACGTTTTCCGCTTATGTTACCACCGTTTTTGTGCCACTGGAAGACTGTACTTTTTACCAATGTTCCAGTGCACTAACCCTGCCACTTTATTGTGCCTCTCCAAGTAATCAGTTTGTAATATTTTCTTGCATCCACAGACTAAGTGTTCAACTGTTTCATCGTATTCTTTACATAATCGGCATTTTGCATCATTGTGTGATTTTTCAATCATGGTTTATTATTATTATTATTATTATTATTATTATTATTATTATTATTATT
>JAJKFI010000004.1:486707-501741 GCA_029204185.1 Lerista edwardsae
TTATTATTATTATTATTATTATTATTATTATTATTATTATTATTATTAGCAGCAGCAGCAGCAGCAGCAGCAGCAGCCTGTAAACCACTTTGTGAACTTTTTGTTGAAAAGCGGTATATACTAATTGATGATGATATTAAAAAGGATGAGATCAGAGAGGAAGGGAAAGAAATGAAAGGATATAGAGAAGAGGAAGAAAAAAGCTACTTTTAATATCTTTAATAAATAAAAATAATAGTTGGAATAAACCATCACAAAAATGAAAAGCATTTTCATTCCTTGCCGCTCAGATAAATTTAAGATAGATTCTGGAATACCCCATTTACAACACAGTTCTGTGCATGTCTACTCAGAAGTCCCATTACATTCAATGGCACTTATTCCCAGGTAGTGTTTAATCAGGATTGCAGCCTTATTAAAGATCCTCACCTGCAAGAATTTGCTCATTGGCTGCTTATGCTTCTCTTCTATTTCAGAGATGAGGTCACTGAGGTTGGAAATTTCCTCGGAGAGTCTAGAAACGATGATCTTCTCCTCTTTTATCACCTCCTTCTGCAACTGTTCCAGCCTGGCCAGCAGAAGTTGTTCTTGATCCTCTAGAAACTGACGGAGCTGCTCAAATTCAGCCACAATCCTCTTGCCGTCATTATCTAACTTTTCCTGGAATGAGCAGATAAAATAGGAAATGGGACAGCAGAGAGTTTCACAGAATTGTCACTAGGCCCTTTTAGGACCTAGGAGAATCGCATCACATGTGAAATGGTTTCCTGATATTGTAAGCATGTATTTATGAGTATCATCTAAAAAAAAAGGAGGAAGACACATCCAGCTACCACCTGTTTCTTGACTGTGGCCTTTACAAAAGATTAACAAAGCTAGTGACTAGCTTCATGTGAACATACTATGACCAGCAAGACAGACAAATCATAAAAACAAACTTCATAATACACATCAAATCAAATAAATCCTATACTTATTTGGGAGTAAGCAGTGATGTCATGCAGGGGGAATGCAGGGGAACTCAGTTCCACTAGTTAAAATTAGGGCTGACTCTGCCCACTTCACTCTCCCTCCTCCCCCCTCCCAATTCCTCTGCAAAGAGCTTTTCTTCTTGGTTGGCCAGCACTCAGAGGGTTAAAGGGAGCGACTCTGGATTCCTAGAGGGGCGAAGTAAGTCCCATGTAACTCAGTGTGCAATCCTAACCTGGAGTTATGCATAAGAGCCACCATAAAGCATGTTTGGACCATTCTCAGAGTCAAGGGCGCACGTCTGTGTGCTGGCCTCTCTCTCTGAGAGAGGTCCAAACGTACTTTATGGTGTCTCTTGGCCAAACTTTGCTGGCCTAACTGTGCCAGCCTAACTCCAGGTTAGGATTGCGCCCTCAGTGGGGTCTTTAAAAATGGGGGTGGGGCCCTTTGGGCAGTGGCAGATTTATCAGCGCTTCAAGTGCTACAGAAGCTGCCACTGCTTGAAGCAATGAGCAAACCATTTTTTTTTTTAAAGAAATCTGCCAGAGTCGGGCATAAATTCGAGGTCACCAGCCGGTGAGCTCTTGATGTCAACTCTGCCCTTCCATCCTGCCCAGCTTAAAAAAAAATACAGTACAGTATACATATATATCCTGTGTGAATATTTATTTCTTGAATATTTAAGGAAAAGGGCAAAACTGCTCAAGAGATGGCGTGCTGCGGGAGGAGAATGTTTTTGGTGACATCATGGAGGAGTAGCCAATCAATATCATGGATAACTGACTTCTGCTTCCAACTTGCAGAACCCTTTTCCTATCTATCAAGCTATATTATTATTATTATTATTATTATTATTATTATTATTATTATTATTTATTGGATTTATATCCCGCCTTTCTGCCCGAAGGCACCCAAGGCGGCATTACAAAAGACACAATAAAAACAGAAATTAACATTAAAAAACAATTAAAAAACAATATTAAAACAATACAATTTAAAAAATTTAAAAAAAACAACAAGCCCCATGGATCATAAGATGTAATCAAAGTGTATAAGATGTATAAAAGTGTAAATACCAGCCAGCCTGTCAACAGTTAAAAGTTTTTTGAAATATCTACTCACAAGTAAATAGTAAACTGTCTCCCCAACTTCTTGCTGACATTCATATTAACACAGTCGTTCCACCTACAGTGGGATCTGTAGCACGTTTATAGTAGGTACCCAACAGTCAGCTGCCTGTTGTTAAGGTCCCTAGAAGTTTGATAGGAACAAAAGAGTAGATAGCCCTAACCAATCTCCCTTTTGGAAGCTGATCTCTTACCAGACGTTGCCAGTGTCTCTTCTCTTCAGCCAGTTTCAGGGCCTGGAGTTCTTCTCTCTCTTGCTTCCAAATCTGCAGTTCCAGCTGAAGACGTTCCTTTTAAACAGATAAATTATTTTACTGGGATTTGCATGGAGAGAAAAGCATAGTGTATCATTTATTTCAATAGCACAGTGGTTCCCAAACTGGGAGCCCTGGAAATCAGCCAGGGGACCTGTGGAATCCCTGCAAAAAAATCCACCACCCTACATGTATAAGATTGTAGCCCTCAAGGAGAGCTGTGGCCAATGGCTTAGTAGGTCAATGGAGACGCCAGTCAAAAAAGTTTCAGAACCACTGCAACAGCATTTCCCAGTGTTCAATGTTTCTTCTACCACAGAGCCACAGGCCACCACACTGAGCCCTTAGCCCACACTGAAACACCACACAAACTCTTAGGTGAAGAGAAAATCATCAATCTTCTGCAAGATTAGCAGAAAATATGATAGAAAATTCAATTTTTCTATATTTAAAAGACTTTAGAGCAGTGGTTCCCAAGCTGTGGGCTGGGACCCACCAGTGAGTTGTGAGCCATTTTCAAGTGGGTGGCAAAACACCTAGAGCAGCCATATTGAAAATATGGGAGATTGGGATGCTGGAGAGGGAAAGGGCTGTGTGGTTGGAAAAAGGCCTTTTTTCTTTCTGATTCACTTTGCTATTGGAAAACGGCTGAGAAATAACCCAACTGCATTCTCAGGAAAGCAGCAGACTCTGGCATCGCAATGACAGCATTTCCAATCATGACAGCACTTCTGGTGGTCCCCAGACAGATGGTCATCCTAAAAAGTGGGTCCCAATGCTAAAAGGTTTGAGAACCGCTGCTTAAGAACATAAGAAGATCCCTGAAACCAGAAGACCAAAGATCTATCTAACCCACTGCCTCTGAGAAGCCACAAGCAAGACATGAAGGCAAAACATCTCTCCTGCTATCACTTTCTATTAACGGCTGAAGTACGTTAGATCAGTGGTGGGATCTACCTGCGCTAACATCCAGAATGCAGGAAGTAGCCACCGGGACGCACGGTTGATTGGCAGTTCCCCACCCCCATGCGGAGCCCGGCCACGCCTCCCTGCGCCCAGAATAGCTCCATTTCGGAGCGAACCAAGTGCAGGGGAGCGCGGGCGGGCGAAACAGCGTGCGGTGTCTCGTCACTGCCAGCCCCATTTGCATATTGCAGGAGCGCGCAGCAGCGACGACTGCAGTGGGCGGGGCCAGCCCTTACACGGAACAACCGGGACGGCGTTCTGGAGCGTCCTGGCCACATGACATCACTGCATTAGATGCTCCTGAACATGGACATTCTGTGTAGGTATTTTGAATAACTGCCAGCCATTGACAGATCTATCCTCCATGAATTTGACAAACCCCTTTCTATAAGAGCAGAAGATCTATAACACTATTTCTTAAATTGTAGGTTGGGACCAAGGAGCTTTGATGACAGGAGCCGCCCTGCCTTTAGAATTAATAGGAGCGAAGTGAAGCCAGGGGGCGGGCTTAGCAGCCATGGTGGTTGACACAAAACATTCCTCATTCCAAGCATTTCAGATTGCTTTGCTCGTACTGTTTAGGACTGAATAAAAATAAAAACTTACGAAAACAAAAACATGTGATCGTGTAGAAACATTATTGGTAACCTTATTATCATTTAATATGCAATTACAAGGTTAAATTCCTCATAATTATATTACTGAACATACCGGACGAAATGCTACTTGCTGTCTATTTAAACTCGGATTGCACTGTTTTGACAGACTTATTTTTTGAAATCTACACAAGCAAAAATAAAACAGTCATGCCCCATAAAAAAAATGTCTGTTCATGTTCAGAATTTCATAAGTATTACCGTAGGAAAATTACATTAAAATCTCTTCATGACACAAGTAGTCGTCAATATGAGAGGAATACTTTTTTACTTCTAGACTACTAAGAGTATTTTTGAAAACTTCTACACTCACCCCCCAAAAAATCAAATTCTGTTAATGTTCACAATTTCGAGAATATTACAGTAGAAAATGGAAGGCGGGGAAAAAAAGTGGGGGGGAAAGGAGGGGGGACTTTTTTTTTTTACCTTCTAGACCATTAACAGTGGGTGTCAGAAAATGGTGAATAAGACTGCTAGGAACAACAAGAAATTACACAGCTTCAAAAATAATGCACTCACTGTTTCAGTTAACAGTAGTTTTATTGAGCCGATGTAATGTGAATACATGAATCTTTCCGTGGAAATTAAATCGCATTTTTCGTTCAGCGATTCGCACACCCGTATGCAGAACACGCAGGCATGCTTAAAGAGGTTGAAATTAACTTTTACACGCGTGCAGGGAGATTTTTATTCGTGAATTTGCGGCAATCCTCCTTCGCGGCAATGATCTGAGTCAACCATATTTGTTGACCCGGATGCTTCAAGAAAATGACGTCATGCCGCCTTCTGTCATCAAAGCTCCTTGGTTGGGACCCACTTAGTGGGTTGCAACCTGATGGCAGGTAGGTCACAGAAAGCTGGGAGCAGCCATCTTGGAAGCTGCAGACCTTACTCTTCTTGCTATATTCCTTTTGTGAGTGTTAACAGTTTGAATTTTCAAGTGAGGTTTTTTTAAAAAAATTTTGTTTTTAATTCAGTGCTTTAACGTAATAGTTTGCCCTAATCTTGCTGTCTGTCAAGGATGTTTCATGGTTGTGCACTTGCTGCAGTCCAAGAATGCCAGTTTGCATTCCAGGAGTGTCATTTGATTAAGTCACAGTGATGGCACTTCCTGCTTGATGATGTCATTTCTGGCCATGACATCATTTCCAGGTTAATGACCTCTCTTCTGGCGGGTCCTGACACAAATGCCATTCTAAAAAATGGGTCCTAAAAAAATCTGTAACATCTTATAGAAGAGGTGTTATGTTCTTATAGAAGATAATTTCTCCACTCCACTGACCTGTATGGGAAAAGACCAGAGGTTTTAAACTTCCAACCTTCAGGGAACCAACTCGTTTGCTGACAAATCATGCCTGTTATGCATCCACCATGAAATGCCAGCACATTGCAAAGGATTCTGGGACATGTTCTAGAGCACATGTTATGGATGCAGAGCTCTGGCCAAGCCTCTGTTCTCCCTCCCGAACAGAGAAACCACAAAGATGAATTGCCACTGGAGGACACCGCTTTACCTTGTAATCCTGAGCAGCCTCCTCTACAGGAATCACACTGTGGTGCCGATGCTCCTTGGATATCTGGCACACCAGACAGATGGGGATTTTATCATCTTTACAGAAGACTTTCTGGAGCTCCAAGTGTCTCTCACATACACTTTCCTCTACCAGCACTTTGGCTGCCTCAAGATTCAGGCATTTGGCTATTTCTACAATTCTTGCCAGATGCTGGTTCTCTGTGGAGGTTCTTAGCTGGCTGCTTTCTCCACACTGGGGACAGCATATGTTTTTCTCCAATTCCCCCCAGCACGAAATGAGGCAGGCTTGGCAGAAACTGTGCCCACAGTGTATGAACACAGGATCTTGGAAATACTCCAAGCAGATGGGACATGAAGCTTCCTTTTTCAGTTTTCCTACGAGAAAGTTTGCATCCATGATCTTCTATGTCAGGAGCCGGAAATTAAGTTTCACTTTCCTCTCTCCGCCCAAACTGTTACTCATTGACAGCTTTCTCTCTCCGATTGGCTGAGATGACATCAGACTGTGCAGGAGGCAGCGAGCTGGAATGAGGAAGTTGGACTTTAATTTACCTATTCCACACCAAGAGCAACTGGGGGTTTATCTATGGGGCCTCGGCTCAGCAGCTGTTTTTAATGGCTCAGGAAGGAACTGCCTTAAACAGAATCCAAACAATGGGCTCTGTAATCTTGTACTATCTATTCTCAGTAGCGTCAAGTCTCCAAGTGCTCACCAGGCCCTGCCATCTGAATCTTTCTGGGTAGAGATCCTAGTAGAGGGGGGGGTGGCGGTCTCTTGCAGGGACCTTGAGGCAGAGGCATTCCTACCCCCAGGTGGGTGTGAAATGCGGTTTTGCAGGAGTGACATAAGAGGCAACCAGGTCCAAATTGGTCGCCCTCCCCAAGCGCTAAAGACCAGCAACCGGCTGGCAATGATTGGATTATCGCTCGTTAACCTGCGGTTTGACCCGGTTTACCGCCTTAAACAAACTGTCAAACTGCAGAAACCCGGACTCATCAGGAGTTCATGCCAGGTCAATGAGGGAATCCCCAGCCGCGAAGATCGGCCGTGCTGTCAGATTCACGGCTGGGAGAACTCACGAACTGTCAAAAGGAAGCATGAAAAGAATTTGTGCATGTTTTATGAATGAAAACAGGGTTTTTGTGAATGAAATGAGAGTTTTATGAACGAAAAATGTTATTATGACAACTGGTGGGTCAACGTGCCTCCTTCCCGAAGGAGACCGGAGACCCTGGGAATCCCTCTCGTGGGGTGATTCTCCGCATAACAGGAGCCTGAGCTCCTGTGTAAGGTGGTCCCTCCTCCTTGTATTGCCTCCAGAGCTATTCGAAGCTGTAAGAAATGGCTAG
Source organism: Lerista edwardsae (assembly GCA_029204185.1). Lineage (NCBI taxonomy): Eukaryota > Metazoa > Chordata > Lepidosauria > Squamata > Scincidae > Lerista > Lerista edwardsae. The sequence goes on from JAJKFI010000004.1 coordinate 493,564, forward strand.
GAGGCTTTGAGCCACGAATGGTTTTGTAGGCAAGGGGGAGGGGCCATGTTATACCGGGGCTCAGACTCCTGCAAAACTTAGCATTCCACTGACATGAGGCCTCAGGGCGCAATCCTAACCTGGAGTTAAGCCAGCAAAGTTTGGCTGGCACAAGAGCCATGGAAAATACATTTGGACCACTCTTGGAGTCAGGGAATATGGCGCCCGTCTGTGCTCTGGCCTCTCTGAGAGTGGTCCAAACATACTTTATGGTGTCCCTTGTGCCAGCCAAACTTTACTGGCCTAACTGTGCCGGCCTAACTCCAGGGTAGGATTGCGCTCTCAGATATGCAAAACCTGCTGTAGCAGTGAGCTGCATTCCTTCCCCTTTATAGGAGCCTGTGGTGTAAGAGAGAAAGAGTTGTACTATATTGATTGGTCTACTCAGTACTCTTCACTGACTGCAAGTAGCTGTCTGGGTTCTTGGGTCAAGACAAGGAGTCAAGTCAAGGCAGGGGCGGATCTGCTTCAAATGGTGCCCATGGCGCCCAATGAAATGGTGCCCCAGGGGCACGCACGTCATGACGTCACAACATTGTGACGTCATGACGTCGCACCCCCGCCCCCTCTAAGGAGCGCGTTCTGTTCGCTCCTGCCGGCCCTTTAAGGGCAAACCATGCACACGGAGCCCAGGGGTACATACATGACACTCCTTAACACAGTGTCACATTTGGGAGGAAACTAGCCGGCTACAGTTGCTCTTTGGTTTGTGGAGCTTACCATGAAGGAGTGCATAGGCTCAGAGCTCAGGGCTGCAGAAGTCGCTTTTTGTACACACAGGACATTTTCCATTCTAGTATGAGCCTAAACACGATGGTGCTAATCTTCTGCAAGACTAGCAGAAAATATGATAGAATATACTATTTTTCTATATTTAAAAGACTTTAGAGCAGTGGTTCCCAAACTGTGGGTCAGGACCGACCAGTGGGTCATGAGCCAATTTCAGGTGAGTCGCAAAGCACCTAGGGCAGCCATATTGAAAATATGGGAAGATGGGATCCTGTAAAGGGGGAGGACTGTGTGGTTGATTTCCTTTGTGTCAAGGATGTAAATAGCCTTTTTTTCTGATTCACTTTGCTATTAGAAAATGGCTGAGAAATAACCCAATTTATGGCTGCATTTGCAGGAAAGCAGCAGGCTCTGGTGTCACAATGATAGCGCTTCCGGCCATGACATCACTTCTGGTGGGTCCCAAACAGATTGTTATTCTAAAAAGTGGGTCCCGGTGCCAAAAAGTTTGAGAATCACTGCTTTAGCGAGTGATGTTGATTGTTGATTTAGCGAGTGATGTTAATGTTGATTGGGTAGCAATGCTGTCCCCCTACCCCAAGTAGCAGCTTATGGTATGCTTGATGTGCATGGCTTAATCTTCCCTATCAGTTTCACAACCCAACAACATTAGGATCATGATCCACTGGTGGGTCCTAGACCCAAAGTTTGGGAACCACTGATATAAACTTTAAATTGTGCAATGGTCTGTATAGAACTACGGCTCTTCCAGAAAGTGAAACCCAGATGTGAATGTAAAGAACATTTTTTTGAGTGAGCAGTGGGCACAAATTCCTTACTGTATTGCATTTACTGTATTCCTTACTGTATTGCATTGAAAGCATCGAGTTTAATCTTTAATGATCCTAAGGATAGGAAAGGAATGTCAAAGAAATCTCTCTGGGTCTTGGGTAGTCACTGTACTTATAAAAATTGGTACTCATAAACAAGTTTGATTGCATTTCTCAGGAATTTGATAAGGATTTTTGGATGATTCTCTCACTATTCTACAAAAAACATTGAATTGTATTGATTAAAGCAGTGTTTCTCCAAATTTTTAGCACCAGGACCCACTTTTTAGAATGGCACGTGTGTCAGGACTCATTGGAAGTGATGTCATTAACCTGGGAGTGATGTCATGAGACATCATCAAGCAGGAAGTGCTGTTATTGTGGCGTAATCAAATGACACTTCTGAAATGCAAACTGGCATTCTTGGACTGCAACAATTGTACAACCATGAAACATCCCTGACAGAAAGCAAGATTAGGAGAAAATAATACGTAAAAGCACTGACCTAAAAACAAAATTTTAAAACCTCACTTGAAAATTCCAAAAGGAATATAACAAGAGTAAGTCTGCAGCTCCAAAGATGGCTGCTTCCAGCTTTTCATGACCCACCTGACACCAGGTCGCAACCCACCGAGAAACATTGGATTAGAGTCCAATCCTATGGTTTTCCTCACCAAAGCATGCAGTCATGCCAAAACTGGCTGTCTTGTATGCTATGGTGGGGTGAAGCCAATTGGGAGGGAAAAGAGAAAATATTAACCCCTTCATAAGTCTTGTGACTGGTACTGGGTCTCTCCAGAAATGGACCGGCAATTTTGCTTGTGCAAATCTGAGGAGATTAAGGTGTCTATGTCATCTGGCACCATAGGGGATAGCATTTGGCATGAGTTGCCTCCTGTCTCCAACATGTGCCTGGCCTTCCCCCCATTCTGCCCACCTCACCAGCTCACCTCCATTGATGGGCTTCCACCATGTGCTCACAGCCTCATCAGTAGGTGCCCAGAAGAACGTATCTCTGCACACTTCTGGAGTGCCTTTTGTAACAGCCAGAAAGCATGCTGCTGGAACATTGGTTTTGTTGGCGGCCCATAGGATTGGGTTGCAATTTGCTTATTATTAAGTTTTGCAGAGCATAGTGTGAAGTTACATGTTATAGCATTCTTGCTAAAGCTAAGAATATTTGGTTCTGCTCAGTACTTCAGTAGGACCCCTATATATGCCACCATGGAAGAAAGGTGAGATAAAAGTGAAATATTCCAAAGCTAGCTACAGGATGAAAAGAAATATTATTGCAAATATGGTTCATGATATACAAAGTTATTTTGTCAGTGCCAGATATAATTTCATGTTGAGATATTTACTGTTCAGTTCAAGGACACAATGACTAGACTGCTTTTCAGACTGAAAGTGCTACTTTTAGGTTCTAGTATGCTTTAATGTAATGCAAGCAAAGAAATGTTCTGTATAACTCAGAAATGTATAGGACTACTACCCTAATACTGTACAGTACAATATGTTTTATCCTTTACCCCGTATTGTATGTTGTTTCTGCCATGGATGTAAATTATCAGTACTTACAGCCTGCCTTTCCATTACAAAAAAACATTCAAGGTGGCTTAAGGCATCTGAAAACAATCAGTCTCCAACAAATACAAATCAATTAAAAAACTTAACAGAATACAAACAGAGCAACACAGAAGAAACTGGAACATGAAGGCTCAAGCAGAAGGCCACGTCCACTCCAGGCAAAGTTGAGCCCCTTGAGGTAATCACAGGATGCGGGTCAGGCAGCCAATTGGAGCAAATTAGCAAGTCAGGACTGTGGGTCATCAGATCTGCAAAACGTGTGAATTCATGGAACTTTTGCTGTGCTAACTTTATGCGACCTTGGCTCGGAAGTGGGGCACGGAATCACCAGTGATCGATGGAAGCTCAGAGAACCGATGCTCTCATTTTTGCAAAACACAAACCCCTTCTCTTAGGATATTGGGCATGGTGGCAAAGGTTTTGCTTCACAACATTTTGTCACCCCTGCTAGACAAAAAGAGAGTGAGAGAGAGAGGGAGAGAGAACACATGCATTAGAGATTGAGCATAGTGCTAAAGCCTCAAGTCAGTTTTCATGAGCTTTTGTGGACTACTGTATGTAGTCACTTGGTCTTGCAATCCTATAATGCGCTGGAATGACGAGGCTGATGGGCCTGCACCATATCCAGCTCAGTATAGGTGAGGCTGGAGCCTCCCCAGAGCAATGGCACATTCGTGCCCTTACCATAGGGGAGGCGCCAGCCTCCCCAATGCGCTCCTTGGAACTGCACCTGCTAAACAGCAGGTGCAGATCTGAGGAGACCACACGGCCCGAATTAGGGCCATGTGGCCTCCCAAACAGGCTTTGGATTTGGCCATAAGGCCGAATCCAAAGCCCGCACCCCTCCCGGACCAGCAAGCCTGCTGGCCTCCCCACGGCCTGCCCAGTTACACCCTCCCTGCCCACTCCCTCCCTTGTGCTGATATGGTGCCTCCTCTCTGCCAGCCGGTTTTGGCTGGCGCAAGGAAGGTGTGGCGCGGGTGCAACGGGACCAGCGCTGCCTGCAGCGCTGGTCTCATTGCCTTAGCACTGACGTAGGGGTGCTGCTCGGTGCCCCCGTGTTGGCGCTAAGAGCATAATGTCAACGCAATTACGTTGTGTCAACACTACGGGCAGTGTGGGATTGCTCTGCCCAGGTGCTAAAAGACTTTTGTTTTTGCAGCGAAGAAGCAACATCCAGGCTGGGACTGAACAGGCAAAGGAGTGATATCCTACAAAAGGTTATGCTGAAATAAGGTGTAAGGCTCTGTTGTGTTTCCTGCAACAGATTAACTAGGCTGAACATTCAAGAAAGGGGACTAGAATAGACTTGCATAATATAAGCCAATCCCCTCCACTCCTCACCTCACACCACATAGCTTTTGGCAAAGCTCTATCATTGCCCACTAAAACGCTTTTCTCAAACAGTGAGGCAAATGGGGACATGCTTCTGCCACAGTCAGGAGGGCCACCAGAGCATTCCGCTGCTCTCTGGTATCCTTGTAAAACTACATTTCCATTTTCCCACCATACTTGTGGTCACGTTTATGCATCTGATAGAAAGCGGCTCATCCCAGAATAAACCAACCTGTCTCAGTGCTTCTTACCACACTTGTTTGAGAGTTATAGAACTGCATGTGTGAAAGGGCCCAGAAGATCCAATACCTTTCCGTCAGGGAAAGATTCAGATGCGTTTTAACAGTATACCTTGGTACATCTATAGCAGTGCTTCCAAATTCCTACAAAAGATTTGGGAGCACGGTGAGTGTGTGCTGGGGAGGGGCTATGGCAGTGACACGATCCCCAGAATCATGCTGCCACCAAGGGGGAAGGGGGTTGCAACTTATCCAAAGGAGTGCCATCCTGCACGGGGTGGTTTATACTCTTTTGAAGGCTTGGGGACCCCTGCAGAGGGGGTCAGTGATGCTCCCTGCCCCCTGGAGGTGGTCACTCCTTTAGGTAAGTTGAACCCCTCCATTGCTGCCTTCCCTCCTCCCTGCCCCTTAAAAGAAAAGGGACAAGTGCTTCCCTGGCTGGTGGGTTACACAACGCACCAGTTTCAGAAGCACTGATCTATAGTGTATAGCAATCAGCATGACTCCAACCAGGGATGAGAACTCGAGTCACATGACTTGAGTCAGAGTCACAAACACACACATTTTTCACTGACTCACATAAACTTAAGTCACTTGAGTCAATTACTTGGGCGAGACTCGAGTACATTGACGCGGAAATGAGTCATGCATCTGGGAAACCCAAGTCACAAAGACAGAAGTATTGTTCCCACGTGTCTGAGTGTGTTCGCTTACTTTGTTTCGTAGCTTCCGCATAGTATGAAAGACCTTGAGGAAAGGGTAATTTTTATTTTGTTTTGGGCAGCTAGTTGCATTGAGCATGAGGAGGGGAAACATGAGACCGAAACATGGGGGAGGAGGAACATGCAAAGCCTACGCATATCGTACAAATCCCCACATGCAAAGGCCATGCATATCATTCTTGCTGACAGGACTGCATTATGTTTTGTATGTGTGTGTTTTTGCTCCAGAGACATTGTAATATACTGCATTACAGAAATGTGCCTGTAGACTCACTTTTACTACTTCTTGTTGTAACACCACCTGCTGGAGATTCCCACTGACCTTTCTCCAGTTCAGAGCTCAGAGTACCTAGAAAGAGAGATTGTGTCACAATTCCATGAAAAACAGAAGCATGAAGTCTTTGTACTATTGGAACAGGCCGCTTTAGAAACCAGGAAAGCCAAACGGGTATCTGTTTTGTTACAGCCACATGAAAAAATTCTTGAGGAACCCTGGCAGTCGCTGCCTCAAAAGACCCTCATAGCTTTGTTTAAAACACAACACCAGAACAGCACTACTTTCCACAGCATCTTTAATAGCTGCACAAGCAGCAGATTTTCAATATGTACAGCTTTTTTTCAGCACAGAGATGCTATGACGGAGATTGCTGCACATGCACATTATCATTGTGCAGCTTCTACAGGCGGAACCCCGGCCCTGCAAGGAAAAATAGGTGGCAACGTTACTAAGAGCCCTTTTATTTAAATAGAATGTTGCTGTCTTTCAGTCCCATTTCTGCTTGTGGGACACCAAGTATCACTCAATCCTTTGTTCTGACTTTCTGTCGTGTAAACTATACCTGCCAACATTTGATAACAGGTAAATTAAGGTTGCTCCAGGGACTAACTTTACAATGCCAAGCAAAGTTGGAATATGGGAAAATGGCCTTGCATGTGTAAGGCGTCTGTTTCAAGAGAAAACTTTGGCTCACTGCTCCATAACTAGGAAAATCTTCCAGATACACCTAAGCCTCATGAGATCTTTGCTTTATACATCAGACACCAGGTGCATATTCAGATGTCACTTGCTAAGCAAGGCCATACCTTCAATTGTTTGCAGAGTTACCGCTGCTATAGCATTTTTTCTCATCAAAGAGTTCATCTTTTCTTCGAGTTCTGAAGACATCGTCACTGACTCCTGAAACTTCCTCTTCTTGAACCTAAAATGAGACGAAACAATTTGGCTTGCACATCAGCTGGGCACTGTTCAAGTGGGAAGGACCTCTGCAATTGGCCCTGCCCATGTGGCTCACCCCAGAAGCATGGAATGGAGCCAAAATCAAGGTCTGGATGAAAAGAGAGGTCTTTTCTCATTGCTCAGTTCCCTCCATTATTCCATTTGGTTTAATAGTGCCTCTCACTGAATTGCTGGCATACAGTATGCTGTATAAACACAGTGAATAGAAAGGCAAATACCTGCTGAAAGATCTCTTAACAACCTGGAAGAGAGAGGGGAAAAAAAGACAGTTCAATGATATATGACATATACACATATTTATTCCTATGGTATCTGAGGCAAAATTTCCCCACATTTTTCATTATGTATAATAAAGAACCCAAGCCAATGTGGACTGATGGCAAAAAGTTCAAGGTTTACCCCTGCTGGAGATTCATTGGGTCAGGGGTCTCCAAACTATGGCCTGGGCCTGGGGGCCACATCTGGCTCACTACAAGATTTTATCCCAACTTGGGATTTTGTTTTTGGTCAGAGCTTTTGTCAAAAACATTTGACATTTTTACTCATTAGATATCAGACAGCATTGTCCCATTTCTCTTTTGTTCTTACTCATACCCTGCTGATTACAAAAAAAAAAAAAAGCTAAAGTAAAACTTATTCATCCATTTAAATGTTATTCGTTCATTTATAACACTGGATTTTTTTTTAAAAAAAAATTGCCCATGAAAATGTGTAAAATATGTGGCCTTTGTACTGAAAAGTTTGGAGACCTGTGGTATAGGCTGAGATAAATCATTACTTCTTTGCTTCATTTCTGCATTTGCAAAATTGGACGCTAGTTGTTCTGCCTTACAAAACGGTTGTGAGGATACATCAGACACAGAGTGCAAAGGACTTTGCATGTTAAAAGCAATAAACAAATGATTACCACAATGAATTTGAAAACATCATTTGCTAGTTGCAGGGGTGCGATGAAGAGAGAGAAGTGTGTCATTCTCTCCTGCTTCTTGAGCCGCTGGACTAGATGGGCCCTTGGCCTGATCCTGCAGGGCTTTTCCTATGTAATTTCATAAGGCTTCTTCTGAATTCTGGTGGGGTTTTGTACATGGGGAAAAACAACTCTTGCCTATCTTGCTTCAGGATGCTGGGAAAGCGTTGTGGTTTGTTGTTCTAAATAGTTAAACTATTCAGAAGTTGCTGCTCTTGGTCAGCCCACCTGTGCCAATTGTGCTTCTGCTAAACAGGTTTTGTTTGCTTCAGAAACCTGCAAAGCCTATTGGACAAGGTGCAGCAGTGGAAGAACCAAAGGAAGACGTGGCCATAGGTCTGCTGGATCTCACTCAAATTCATCCTGTTTCTCAGGATGTTTCCCAGGTCAGCCAAATGCTTCTGAAAAGCCCACAAGCAGGGTGTGGAGGAAACAGCCTGCCTTTACTGCTGCTTTTCCAAAAGCTTCTATTCATTGCAGGCTGCATCTGAAA
>JAJKFI010000004.1:506741-527992 GCA_029204185.1 Lerista edwardsae
AACTGGAGGTTCCTTTTGGTTGTCATAGTAAATACCCTTCCTTTCCTCTATCCTGAATTTCCTGCCAATCTGTTCTATAGTGTGACCCTGGATTCTTGTATTATGGAAGAGGGAGAAAAATGCCTTGCCGTCCACTCTCTTGACACCCGACACCATCCTATTGACTGGCATTGTGCATGCATAGGAAGCAATGCTTTTGTCAAGCTACTCTTATCAAAAACCATTGTCAGTCTCTAGCCTTACAGCCCAATTCTATGCTGGGGCTGCATCAACAGAACGCGTGTTCTGCTGGCACGTGCTGTTGCAAAAGCGCTGTAAAGTACTGGGCGACAGCGTTCGTAGCAAGTGTGCCGGTGGGAAGGCTGGAGCTTTCCTGCTGGCACAGGTGGACGCAAGGACACCTGACACATCAAGTAAGACAAATGCAAGGCGGTAGGAGGGCGGGGAGGTGGATCAGGGCAGGGAAGGGCAGGCAGTGATGGGACAGGTGGGCAGATCAGACCCACGAGACGGGTGGAATTGGCACTGCCAGCAAGCACCTTATCCTGTCCCCCTTCCCAGGTCTGATCCACTTGCCTGGATCAACTTGGACTTGTGCCAGTGATATTGGTTCACCCATTGCAGCTGCTGGGGCATAGCCCGGGGCAAGGGGACCCTCAGCAGCTGAAATTCCCCTGCAGGATGCAGCGTAACCAGCGCTGTGCCACTCTATCACCACGCAGGAATTCAGTTAGGATTGGGCTGTTGATCCCTCACTTTGGGCTTTCAGGGGCTCCTTAATAATGTGCCCACTGTTTGATTTTTGTCCAACCTAAAGAAAAGAACCTCAGAGTTCCAACCTGCAAAAATTCAGTCGATGGCGGCTCGGACCTTCCTTCTGCCTCTGTGATGAGGCCGTCTAGCTGGGCAATGGCCTCTGAAAGCTTGACGGTTTCTTCTGCCTGCCTGTTCGCAGCTGCTGCTTGTAGCGTCTGCCACTGGGTCAGCAACAATTGCTTCTGTTCATCAAGGAACTGAAGGCTCTGCTGAAAGGTAGCCCCTGTTTTCTCCATCTCAGAGTTAAGGGTTTTCTGCAAGAAGCGGATTTCAGTATGGAAGTGTTTGATTACTACCATAAAGACAGGGAGGGTGCCCATTTCCCACTGTGAATCAATAAGTCATTTTAATGACAGAAAAGCAGGATAAACCATTGAATACTGTATATACAAGTGAACATAGTATACGAACATACCTGAAATTGCTGGTTCTTTGCTACACCCATGGCCTTAAATCCAAGGAGCATTTCATTTTTTTGCTTCAAGTCCTTCAGTTGATCGTGGATTTGTTCCTAAACAGAGAAGTGAACCTGTGAAGGGTGTGGGCACAGCGGGGCAGTAACAGGGGTGGGACGGAGAGCAGATGAGGCCTAGGAGAGCGGTGAGTTTGATAGTGCATGCCAAATCCTGACAGCCTTCTCAGGCCTGATCCACCTTCTCACATCACATCAATCTGGATTTGCGCCAGCTATAGAGCTGGCTCACGTCCCTGTTGACCCTGTAGGCCCGCAGGGGCTTACTCTTACTTAGCCCATTCTGGTTGACTCCTTCCCTTACCCCAAGGAGGCCATCTGAGGCTGAAACTCCCCTGTGGGATTTAGCAGAGCTCACGCTAGTGCCTCTGCATCAGCACTCGGGCCGTGGCGGTGGATTTAATTGGGTTGTGACATAGTGAAAAACGTGTATCTTTGCAGCAATTGATGAATTCTCGCTACGTTGCATCTGTGGCTCTCTCTCACACATCAATAATCAATTATGGTGAAAAAAATAATAATGCACAAAATACTACGTGACTCCCGCCTTCAAGAAGCAACAACCTCAGTACTATGTAGCTGGGAGAAAACCCTGTACTGGGCCATCTACAGCACGTCCTGCCTAACATTGCATTAGGCATGCTGGTACAACCAGTACTAAGGGTTTAGGAGTTGGCCCAGCCCTCTGACTAGTTTGAGCCTCATCCAGTGCCCATTCTGGTTGACTCCAGCACCACTGCTAACATGAACATTTTTCTTCCTACCTTGCAGTGCAGAGGAACCTCATCTATGGGAATCACTGCATGATCCTGGTGATCCAAAGATTTATCACACACCACACAGATAAGCATTTGATCATCTTTACAGAAGAGTTTCAGGGGCTCTTGATGCTGCTTGCACAGCTCTTCTCCTCCTCCTCCTCCTCCTCCTCCTCCTCCTCCTCCTGTTACCTTTACATTCAATTTTGGGACTATTTCAGCAATGCTTTTCAGCTCCCTGTTTATCTTAAACGTTTTTATCCGGCTAATTTTCCCACATTGAGGACAGTCGAAGGCTTTCTTCACTAATTTCCAGTATTTGGCAATGCATTCTCGGCAGAAATTGTGCCCACAGTGTATCGACACTGGGTCACGGAAACATTCCAAGCAAATGGAGCAAGAGATTTCTTCTTGAAGTTTTGCAGCTGCCTCTTCTATGGACATGATGAATCCCTATGGGAAACTTAACAGGATCTCCTTTGAGTGTGCTCAAATCGAGCAGAATATTATAAGTCCCCTGGAATAAGGGTGTTGCTCCATCCGGGTGCTTTTCCTAAAGAACAACCACAACGTTTATGATGTCATTTTGCACAAAAGAAGAAACAAATATATCTGTGAAGCAAAGATTTGGGCATTGACAACATGAACAAAGACACAAACTGCATCAGCATTGAAAACGATGGGACAGCTGCAATCTACAGCCTGGTCTGGGCCACCAAACTATTGATTTTCCAAACTGTTAGCTCCAGAGCAAGTTCAGATCTGCCGCAGGAAGGTGTTTTGTCAAAACAAAACACCTTCCTGTGGCAGCAAAACAAAGACTGGGAGTGGGGATGGGTGTTCAGTAGTTTTCATAAAGTTAAACCCCAACCTCAGTGTGGTGTCCGCCTTGGGAGCGATGCAAGGTAATAGGTTACCTTAGAATGCCAGATGCAGGGGAGTGGCAGCAAAAGATACAAGGCACAGAAAAGAAGTGGGGACCCCAAGGAAATGCAGAGATTCATCACGCATGCTAAGGAGAAAGTAACTAGACGAGATGAGAGTTTTCCTTCCCATAATTCTTGGGGGGGGGTTTACAATGAAGATGATGGACTGATTCAGAAGAGAGGAGTCAATCACACAACATATTATGTCTTTTGGGCACCAGCCAAAAGACTTCGTTATGCTCCTGACTTACTAAAGGGAGAAGTGTTCAATATCTAGTTTTTTTGTTTATCAGTGTGTTGCCAACTGTCCTGATGAGTTCTACTCATCAAAGAAACAGATAAAACAAAACATGACTGCCAAGTGGAAACTCTCAGTCCCGAGGCCACTAAATAACACTCACTTGACACCTTGCTTTTGGGCTCCACAGAGGCCTTTCATTGGTCACTGTGAAAAACAGAGTGCTAATGGACCCACTATGTTCTGATTCCATAAGTTTCCTGGTAGTGTGATGGTTTTCTTGTGACATCACACTCTGACATCATAGTCCCTTGACTCAGTTTGTCAGAACATTGCCCTCACTATACCAGAAAGACTAGATCAGAACAGAAAGTCTTTCTGAGTTTACCCTAGTTTTGCATTTGTCATCTTTACAATTATAAAGAAATTGATAGCTGAATCTTATGCTGCATGACTGCCCGGGCAGCCAGGCAGCCGTGGGAGCCTAAGTATGTCTCCTTTCCCTGTGCTAAGGATGCAAGGCAGGCTATTAGCCGATGCAGAAGCAAGGGCCTCCCCATAAGGCCATGCAGCCTTACTTGGAGGTCGGGAACCAGCAGCGAGAGTTGCCACCATCCCACAGTTCTGCTCACTGCCTTTATCCTGCCTGTGGCCAATCAGCTTAGTGCTGAGTCAAGGCTAGGTCTTCGTGCCAAACTGCACGTACACCACTCAGGCACAAGTGCATCCAATCACCATACTTAGGCCCTGCAGTTTTCCAGAGCAAAAGTATCAGCAGCCTGGCAGGATTGGCTCAGAGACTCTAACAATTAGTGATCTTATTGACTACTGTAGCATATTAGTACTGATGTTGGTTCTGATGATCAAAAGAGAGATTGCATTTTGGCAGGGATCTCATTCTTTTCCTCCTATCTACACTGATTGAAGGGTGATAACTATTGAAAGATCTTAGGATTTCTTAATGGCTTCTACGTTCTGAATCTCTCCGATACTCCAGGCAATCTTGCTGATGTAGGGAGACCACCACCACCACCCAGTGATTCGCCCAGAAACCACCACACTCCTTCCTGGCTCCCCAGCCAAGCCAAGACCACCATGCTTTTTCCTGGCTCCAGCCATGCTGAAACCACCAAGCTCCTTTCACCTAACAGTGCAAGCCTGAACCACTGAAGAACTACAGAACATCACCCTTGTAATGTAGCACAATAACCAGAGTAAAACCATAGAATTCCTGGCAACAGTAAAAGCTTTAACTCTTGGTGAGAAAACACTTGCTGGCTCAAACTGTTACCCCACTGTGGTTATTTTGGCCTATTTTGTTGTTGTTCAGTCGCTAAGTCGTGTCCGACTCTTTGCGACCCCCTGGACCACAGCACGCCAGGCCTCCCTGTCCTCCACTAGCTTCCGGAGGGGATCCCGGGCCGGCCGGGATTGAGGGAGTTGGGCTTAGAACAGCATTGATTCTTAGGAAGCAAACAGGATAGGAATGCACATTGGGGAAACGAAACCTCAAATTGACAGCCTCTGAGTTTAAAGGGACAGCGGCCCGGGAAATCATAATTGGACATTGATTCCCTCAGACATCATTAGGAAGTTGTCACTTGCCAGCCACGGGAGAGTTATCTGAAAAGTGATGCTTGGGACCAGATTAAATGCTTCAAGACAGCCGACTTTTTCCTTTGTGAGCATCTTCAGAATCCCACAAGGTGAGGCATGATAGTGGTGAAAGAGGCTTCTCTTCTGAGCTGCGACAGGCTCCCTACTTTCTTGAGCAGATTCAATGGCAAATCTGTTCTTAGTTTACTTTGGAGGAGAGCTCACAAGAGATTTGGTGGCATTTCAGTTATATTTCCCTTATCCACAAATCCTGTATGTATTGGAAAGGAAGATGAGAGGGTTTTTTTCCCAATAAGGTAAAGGTTTCCCCACGACCAAATGGTCTAGTCGTGACCAACTGTAGGAGGCGGTGCTCATCTCCATTTCTAAGCCTAAGAGCTGGCGTTTGTCCAAGGACAAGCTTCCATGGTCATGTGGCCGGCATGACTATACGCCGAGGTGCATGAAATGCCGTTACCTTCCCACCAAAGTGGTACCTATCTATCTACTCGCATTCTTCAAATTGCTAGGTTGGCAGGAGCTAGGACAAGCAATGAGAGCTTACTCCATCACGCGGTATTGAACTGCAACCTTCTGGTCAGCAAGCTCACAACTCAGCAGTTTAACCTGCTGCACCACCACATCCCTTTTTCCCCAGTGGGTTAACATTAAAAATGTAGGTGGGAAGAGATGTCTCCAATTTGCAAGTGCTGCCAGTTTTGCTGCCATCTCCAAGAAGAGAGGCTCCAAAGATAGGATAGTAGCTGCTGGGCCTGACACCACAAGGAATTGTACACCAGCCATGAGTTCAAGATTGGACAAAGCATCAGTCTCCTTTCTTTGTTCTGAAGGTTGCTGAAAGAATCTTCCTTTGCTGTAAATATTGGAAGCTTAACCTCTTCTACCAATACTGATCAGAACTTCCAATTCTGATTAAAACCAAACCAGGATTTGCTTTGATGTTGGAGCCCAGAAGTTCCTGGCTTGTCCTAGGCCAGATCCAGAAATTTAAAATGTTCTCTTCTCAAGCAGAAAAGAGGAGGAACACATGAACCTAATGGGAATGTTGTGTGCAACCAGAATTAAATCATGGTTCCAATGGCCTCTGTATAGTCACTGTGACTGTATAGAACTCTATTGCAGTCTGTACACTACATTAGTTCCCAGTGGAAACATAATATTGCATTGTACCCAACTAACTACTACCATCCTTATGATGCACTCATGTGAACATGGGAAGCTGCCATATACTGTTGTATCATGAGGCCATTTAGTCCAATAGAGTCCACTGTGACTGACATGCAGGGCTGGCTTTAAGCCAATTGGGCCAATTGCTCACAAATGGGACCCAAGCCAAAAGGATCCCCATGCTAGGGTAATCTAGTCTTGAATACAATGTTATATTAAAATATGCTTAGATCCATTTGGCCCATTAACTCACATGCATTTTATAAGCGCACACTTGAATTGCTTTCCATTCTACCATATAAAGAAGTCTACAATAAACCTTTTTTTAATCTCTCTGATTTTCCAGACCGTAGCTATGAACCTGGGGCCCTGCAAAAACAAACAAACACACACTTCCAATTGGGCCCTGCAGATCCTAAGGCCAGCCCTGTCTCCATGAATATGGAGACACCCTTTCTAAACCCATCTATAAAGACATGATCACTTCTCCATTCCACTTCTCCACTGACTGGATCAAGTGAAGTGGATCACTTCTCCACTGACCTGTACTGGATGAGACCTGAGGTTTTCAACTTTCCACCTTCAGGGAACCAATTTGTTTGCTGGTAAGTCCTGCCTGTTATGCTTCCACCGTAGAATGCTGGCAGAACTGCAGCGGAATTGCTGGTAGAATTGCAAAGGATTCTGGGGCATGTGCTCAAACCAAAATACAGGTTCTAGATGAAGAGCTCTGGCCTAGCCTGTTGGGCCTGGCTGTTCTCCCTCCTAAATGGAGAAACCACAAAGATGAATTGCCACCAGAGAAGAACATTCTACCTTGTGATCCTGAGCAGCCTCCTCTACAAGAATCACACTGTGGTGTCAGTGCTCCTTGAATAGCTCACACACCAGACACCAGCTCACACACCAGGGATTTCTTAATCTTTACAGAAGACATTCTGGAGTTACAAATGTCTCTCGCATACATGATCCTCTGCCAGCACTTTGGCTGCCTACAGATTCAGGCATTGGGCTATTTCTACAAATCCTGCCCCCAGTGCGAAGAAAGCAAACTACAATTCTTGCCAGGTGCTGGTTCTCAGTGGAGGTTCTTAGCGGGCTGCTTTCTTCACAGTGGGGGCAAGATATGTTTTTCTCCAATTCCCCCCAGCATACAGCCTTGACAGAAACTGTGTCCACAGTGTATGAACACAGGATCTTGGAAATACTCCAAGCAGATGGGGCATGAAGCTTCCCTTTTCAGTTTTCCTATAAGGTTTGCATCCATAGTCTTATATGCCAAAAGCCTGAAATTAAGGCTGTGTTTAAAAAAACAAAAAACATTGCACTAGAAGCGCTAGAGAGCTGGATTTTTTTTTAAAGTTTCCACACTTTGGGTTGTGTTATTTTTTTTTAAGTTCTAGCATGCTGGCAAGCTAGAATTCTGAGAAGCAAGCTTGTCGCTAGAAAAGAGGGCCACCCCCAATCTTACATAACTTCCGCCTATTTCCAATCAAAACAAATGCAGGAACCTGTCAGAAACATGGCAGCCTCCACAGTGTACAGAATATAAGGTAACAACATGGTGACCTCAGTATAATTGATTTCAATGAGGAGATGCTATTTTGTTGTTTTTAAATTAATCATGCTGGAAATGTCACTTCCACCAGTTTTCCTATCTAAAAAAACCAAACGCAACCTAAGTTTCACTTTCCTGTCTCCACCTAAATTGTCACTCATTGACTCATTCATTCTCTGATTGGCTGAGATGACATTAGACTGTGCAGGAGACAGTAGATTCCTGCAGGCTAAGAGGATATTAGGCTGATATTTATCTATTCCACACCTGGAGCAAGTTAAGAACATGGTTCTTCTAGTTCAGCTTACTGTTTTTCACAAATGGTTGACCAGATGCCTCAGGGAGCACACAAGACAACAAGATGCCTGCATCCTGTTGCCACTCCCTTGCACCTGGCATTCAGAGGTAATCTGCTTCTAAAATAAGGAGGCTGTACCACCCATCAGGGCCTGTAGCCTGCAATGGACTTTTCCTCCAGAAATCTGTTCAGTCCCCTTTTAAAGGCACCTAGGCCGGATGTCATCACCACCTCCTGTGGCAAGGAGTTCCACTGATTAATTACACACTGAGTAAAGGAAGATTTTCTTTCCTCTGCTCCAACTCTCCCAACACTCAATTTTGGTGAATGTCCCCTGGTGTTGATGTTGTGAGAGGGAAAAGAATATCCCTCTATCCATCCCCTGTGTAATTTTGTATTTCCCAACACATCCCCCAGCACCTTTTTTTTCTAAATGAGATTTAACAGTGGGGCCTGGGTCAGCAGCTATTTTCTCAAGAGGGAACTGCCCCATACAGAATCCCAAGAAGGGGCTCTGAAATCTTGCACTATCTACTCTGAGTAGCATGAAGTCTCCAAGCCCTCATCAGGCTCTGCCACCTGAATCTTTCTGGGTAGCGTGCCTGGGGCAGTGGGTTCTCCTGCAGGAACCTGGAGGCCTCAGACACACCAAATTTGCTGCAGCAGGGAGCTGTGTTCCTTCCTCTTTGTGGGAGCAGGTGAAGCAAAAGAGAAAGAGCTGTACTGTAGGGAGTGGTCCATGTCACCAAGTACTCTTCACGGACTGTATAAGCAGCTTTTGAGGTTCTAGCAAACCTCTCATTAGGAGAGGTTGAATTAGTAGCATCCTGTGCAATTAGGATCACAGAGAGGTACAGTAGATGATATAGGTCAGTGATGGCAAACCTATGACACGCGTGTCAAAGCTGACACACCACAACGTTTGGGGTGACACACCAGCATTCACCAATACCTGTCAAAAACTGAGTTTGTTTTACTCATTTTTCATTTTTGTAATTATTTGATGCTTCTTTATATAATACACTAGCTTGTTGTTACCCGGCGTTGCCCGGGGGACAAAGTATCCCCAGCTTGTATTAGGAGAAGGAATGAATACAGGGACAGAATCAAGAAAAGGAGCATACTGAAATTGTCACAGTCACTGATCAATGTCTGCAGGTCCCGTGGCAGTGTGAGACACTCACAGTAATGTTAATATAACCCAAAACCTGTTTGTAACCCACAATTTTAGTTTCACCTCCAGGAGCAGGAATAACAATGAGGAGACAGGGACACAATCACGTACAAGGGCAAGATGAAGCAGGCATACTCACTGATCAGTGTCTGCAGGTCGTCTGTTAGGATAGCACTGAAGTACGAGAAAGTGGAAGAGGTGGCCAGCTAGCTCTCTGGAAATAGGTCCCTCTCAGATCCGACTGGGTGCTGGAACTCTCTGGATCATTTGCAACTCTTTGCAACTCCAGCAGTGCAAAGTGCTTTCGGTTTCGCTTTCCCTGTGTATCATATACCCTGCAGAATCGTCTGTGACCACAGGGTGGCAGCAGACCTGTAGCCCAATGCAATCCCTTTGGTTCCTGACGATCTGGCCCCCCTCCCCAAAAAACGGGGGGCTGTAGGGGGGTCTGACCCCCGCAGTGATTCTTTCCAGGCTGCAAGGTACCTGTGTGCCAAGTTTCGTGGCCGTGGGTCAAGGCACGGAGACGTGTATAAATAACATACATACATACCCATACCCACATACATACATCCATTTTTATATATATAAGATAGCACCATACCTGATTAGACTGTATTTTTTTGTTTAAATAAATGAATATAAAGAATTGTTACTCTTTTGTTTGGGAGGGGGGTTGACACACCAGCAGAGTCAAGTTAACCATTTTCCAAAGTTTTGACACACTGAGCCCAACAGGTTCACCATCACTGATATAGGCGATAGACTGTCAGCTGATGCGGCCACAGTATTATTTCTAATTGGAAAAGTAATCTATTTTGATTTCTGGAAAACATCTTAAATTCTGGAAAGATGTTTTGGTGTAACCCAAACCAACATGTGTGTTCTAACCAACAAACCCTTCTACCAACAAGGAGGCTCTTAGGCAAGGTTCAGCTGCACCACCCAGAAGGGACATTTCCCCACTACACAGCCAGCAACTGGAGGGGGAAATGTTAAGTTTGGCAGGAGCCTCAGCTCCTGTGCAAAGCGGCCCCTCCTCCTCGCTTTCAGAGCCATTCGCGGCTTTGCTCTCCGAGGCGAGGGGCCACTGAACACAGAATCTCAGGCGTTTTGCCTCCTCTCTACGAGCCCCGCTGCTGCTTGGTGCTTCAAGGGGGGGGGGATAGATTACAGCAGGAGGTGCCTGGGGGGGCGGGGACCAGCAGGATAGAACTGCCGCGCCTCACGCTTTTCCCGCCCTTTTTTCTCCCAACGTCTGTGCGGGCCGGGCGGCGGCGTCTCAGCCCAAGCGCCCTCGGGGCTGGGCCCAATGAGGAAGCGTGCTGGAGGTCCACCTGTCTGTGGCGAGCGGCTCGGGCGAGCGGGCTTTGGCTTCTGCCACACACCCCTTTGGAAGAAACGGCCGCCCGCCTGCAGACACTGCGGGAGGAGCGAGCGGAAGAGGCGCCGCTTACTCCGCTGTCCTGCCTGGTGGAGCTGCCTGGGGCGGCCTCGCCGAGAGCTCAGCTGGCGTGAGGCCCCTTCCCCCTCCGGGTGTGATGACGGACCTGGGCCCCAGGCCCCGAGCAACGGCCAGCGCCAAGGGCAGGCGGGGGTGGGGGAGAGAATGCGTGTGGGCGAACTCAGGTGAGCCACATTGCTTCATCCTGTTGCTTTAAAGATTGCCAACTGACCGGGTTAAAAAAAAACAGGGCTCAGCCTGCTCTTGTGCCTTTAAACGGGGCTATTATTATTATTATTATTATGTATTAGGCCAGTAATAGCCAACCTTTTGGGCTCGGTGTGTCAAAACTTTGGAAAATGCTTAGCTTGACTCTGTTGGCGTGTCAACCCTCCCTCCGGGCAAAAGAGAAACTATCCTTTATATTCATTTACTTAAACAAGAAAATACAGTCCAATCATTTGTGGTAACTATTTATTGTATAAAGTAAAAGACGATGTGGTGGCCATGCAGCTAGATCAATACAAGTGAGTTTAGGAAGTCTGATGGGAAATTGACGACCTCATAGGCATCTACCGTGGTATTGTAGGATATGAATAAATTGTAATATAAACCCATGGTGACTTTGAACCTCAGCACTAAAATATAAGGCCTACTGCTCTTTCTCTCTAGAGCAAAGAGCAAAGAGCAAAGAGGTGGTTAATGGTGTTTTAGGCACAGAGAAGGCCTGACTGGTAAAAGTGTGCGTATTCCTAAACTGATACATTCAGTTTAGTTCCCAGAACCGAAACACAGCTGTAACCTTGGGTGAAACTTGCATTGAGTCAGCGTGATAGCTATCCCTATTATATGCATCCTGGGTAAAAGCATGTGCAAAGGAGGGATGTACATATAAAGAAGGAAGGGAGGGGGAAGTAAATTATTCTGCATGAGTGCTACCAGGTGGGTGAACAATAACCAATGAAAATACAATAAGAAGTTCCGCCTCAGTAGTATAAATTGTTGTACCCATTTTGTGCAAAGTGTGGTATGCAGCTTGTTCTGTTTTGATATGTGCATGCCATCCATATTTGCAAATATGACAATAAACCTTTCTTTTTAACCATACATTTGGGATCCAAAAATTTATCCTTAACAGTATCGATAGACTTGTATTCAGTGACTACGCCTGGTAACATGGCAAGTATTTGATCGGAGTCCAAGACTGGGGCATAATGATTTCTAAAAGTTTCCAGAAGGTTCTACAGAGTTCTATTCGACTACACTTGGGCTTCAATGTCATCGGGACTGACACCAATCAGCTTAGTGGCCCCGAAAACCATGGATTTGACATGAATGTCGGTCATTTTAGACATTTTATTTTTCACCCCTTCTCACCCCCCATGCTGATGGGGGCCGAACGTGGACTTAAACGGCATCGGGAGTGTCACTATTCATCTCAGTGACCCCGAAAACTATGGAATCAACACTAACGTTGGCTGTTTTCAATTATTTTTATATGTCACCCCCTTCCCACCCCCACCCCTAGGGGCGCCTTACCC
Source organism: Lerista edwardsae (assembly GCA_029204185.1). NCBI lineage: Eukaryota > Metazoa > Chordata > Lepidosauria > Squamata > Scincidae > Lerista > Lerista edwardsae. The sequence continues at coordinate 518,751 of JAJKFI010000004.1, forward strand.
CTGCAGTATTTCTTTCCAGAGCGTAAGGCATATGTGTACCAAGTTTGGTGTCAATTGCTCCAGGAGTTCCAGAGCTATGCTGGAACATATACACACACAAACACACAACCGATTTTATATATACTGTATATAGATTTCATGTTCAGATATTTACTCTTCGGTTCAAGGACATAATGACTAGTTTGCGACTTTGAGGTTCCCTAGTATGCTTTATTGTACTGCAAGCAAAGAAATGGACTGTATAACACAAATATAACTGTATAACTTTGCTATCCCAGTACTATATGTATGTTATTTCTGCTATGGATATCATTTATCAATACTTACAGCCTGACTTTCCATGACAAAAAACAGTCAATAAGTTGGCTTATGATTTCCAAAAGCAAGCAATCATAAATCAATTAAAAATCTTAACAGTATACAAACAGCAACACAGAAGAAACTGGAACATGAAGACTAAGCAAAGTAGTCAAGCAGAAGGCCATGTCTACTCCAGACAAGGTTAAACCTCTTGAGGTGTTCACGGGATGCAGGTCAGGCAGCCATCTGGAGTGAACTATGAAGTCAGGACTGGGTCACCAGAGCTGCAGAATGGATGAATTGGTGGTACTTTTGCTGTACTATATGATACCTTGGCTTTGAAATTGGACACAGAATCACCAGTGATGGATGGAAATTCAGGGAGCTGATGCTCCTCATTTCCGCAAAACACAACCCCCTTCTCTTAGGATATTGGGCACTGAGATAGTTTTCTTCAAAAAATGTGGTTGCATCTGCTAGACGAAAGGAGAGAGAGAAACACATGCTAAAAGACTCTGTTGTTTTTGCAGCAAAGAAGCAACATCTTTAGGCTGGGACTGAACCTGCAAAGGAGTAATGTGCTACAAAAGATTACGCTGAAATATATTGGTTAGTTTTTAAAGTGTAAGACTGTTGTGTTTGCTGCAATAGATTACCTAGGCTGAACATTCAAGAAAGGGGACTAGAATACACCTGAATAAGCCAATCCCCTCAACTTGGTGGACTTAACCATTGCCCACTAAAACTTTTTCTCAAACAGTGAGGCAAATGGGGACATGCTTCTGCCACAGTCAGGAGGGTCACCAGAGCATTCCGCTGCTCTCTGGTATCCTTGTAAAACTACATTTCCATTTTCCCACCATACTTGTGGTCACGTTTATGCATCACGTTTATGCATTATGATGCGTTTCAACATAGACAAATGTAAAGTGATGCACGTTGGGGCAAAAAACCAAAACTTTACCTATAGGCTAATGGGTTCTGAGCTGTCTGTGACAGCTCAGGAGAGAGATCTTGGGGTGCTGGTGGACAATTCAATGAAGGTATCGACCCAGTGTGCGTCAGCAATTAAGAAGGCCAATTCCATGCTTGGGGTCATTAAAAAAGGGGTTGAGAATAAAACAGCCAATATTATCATGCCATTGTACAAATCAATGGTAAGGCCACACCTGGAATATTGTGTCCAGTTCTGGTCGCCGCATCTCAAAAAGGACATAGTGGAGTTGGAAAAGGTGCAGAAGAGAGCGACAAAAATGATTACGGGGCTGGGGCACCTCCCTTATGAAGAAAGACTGCAGCGTTTGGGGCTCTTCAGTCTAGAAAAAAGGCGCCTGAGGGGGGACATGATTGAGACATACAAAATTATGCATGGAAGGGATAAAGTCGATAGAGGGATGTTCTTTTCCCTCTCTCAAAACACCAGAACCAGGGGGCATCTGCTAAAACTGAGGGTTGGGAGAGTTAAAACAGATAAAAGGAAGTACTTTTTTACCCACCGGGTAGTTAATCTGTGGAACTCCTTGCCACAGGAGGTGGTGATGGCATCTGGTCTTGATGCCTTTAAGAGGGGATTGGACAGATTTCTGGAGGAAAGGTCCATCGTGGGCTATAGGCAATGATGGATTGTGCAACCTCCTTACAAAGGTGGTGGGCTACTGGTACCGGGTGCAAGGGAGTGGCAACAGGATTTAAGCATCTTGTTGTTACATGCCTCCCTGGGGCACCTGGTGGGCCGCTGTGAGATACAGGAAGCTGGACTAGATGGGCCTTTGGCCTGATCCAGCAGGGCTCTTCTTATGTTCTTATGTTCTTATCTGATAGAATGTTGCTCATCCCAGAATAAACCATCCTGTCTCAGTGCTGCTTACCACATATAGAACTGCATGTGTGAAAGGGCCCAGAAAATCCAATACCTTTCCATCAGGGATCCAATACCAATCCAATCTTTCCAACAGGGAAAGACTCCGGGTACAATCCTAATCTGGAATTAGGCCGGCACACTTAGGCCAGCCAAGTTTGGCCGGTACAATGGCCACCATAAAGCATGTATGTACTACTCTTGGAGTAAGGGAGACTGTGTACTGGCCTCTCTGACTCAGAGTGGTCCAAATGTGCTTTACGGCGTCCCTTGTGCCAGCCAAACTTTGCTGGCCTAATTGTGTCAGCCTAACTCCAGGTTAGGATTGCATCCTCAGATGTGTTTTAACAGCATAGCTCTGTACGTTTAGTGAGGAACAGGATGTTGTATGTGACAAGTGATGTCAAACAGTTTAAGGAGAGGAACAGTGCAGCGCAGTTGGGATCATGCATCCCCATCAATAACTTCCAACCTAGATAGTTGTTTGCAGCAAATGTCTGCCTGCACCAAGATATATATGGAGGCAGATGCAAATAAGAACACAAGAAGAGCCTTACTGGATCAGTCCAAGAGCTAGCAGAAGTGGACATGACACTTCAAATGTGGCTTTATCATAGATTTGTACAACAGTATAATATTGACAGTTTTCTTCCCCCTTTTAATTATCCTGAGCATGAAACTGGCCTTCTTCACAGCCACTGCACACTGTCACTTTCATCAAGCTGTCCACTACAACTCCAATATCATTTTCCTAATCCATCCAATTGTATCTCCATGATTCTGGATCCAGTGAGGGATACATGTGCAAAGCCTATGCATATCATCCTTGCTAATTGGGATGCATATGCTTTGTACATGTTCGTTTTTCCTCCAAGGACTGTAATATACCACATTAGAGAAATGTGTCTGTGGACTTACGATTTATTGTTGTATCACCACCTGCTGGAGACTCCCACTGACCTTTCTCCAGTTGAGAGGATAGAGTGCCTAGAAAGTGAGATTGTGTCACAATTTTATGGAAACAGTATGAATCACACGTATGAATCTTTGTAATGTTGGGAACAGGCTGCTTTTGCAAGCTAAATGGATGCTGTATGGTCACAGCCACATGGAAAATATACAATTTTGTTTTCCAGTGCAGAATCTTCTTGATTCTTGAGGAATCCTGGCAGTTACTGCTTCAAAAGACCCTCATAGCTTTGGTTAAAAAAAAAAAGGCATACATTTGCCGCAGCATCTTTAACAGCTGCATATCAAGCAGATTTTCAGTATGTACAGCTTTTTCCAGCACAGAGATGCAATGGTGGGGGTTGCTGCACCTGTTGAGATTGTGCAGCTTCTGCAGCCAGGAACTGCGGCCCTGTGGGGTAAAATAGGTGACAATGCTATTTGAAGCCATTTTATTTAAAAATATTCACTGTTTCTCAGTCCCATTTGTGCTTATGGAACACCAAGTATCACACAATCCTGTGTTCTGACTTTAAAAACAGTACTTGCCAACATTTGATAACAGATAAATTAAGGTTGCTCTTCTTGGCCTTTGATGATTTCTCCCAACATTTCATCGTATAGGGATGATTTTAATATTGTATTTCATTCTAGTCAATATACTTTGAGAATGGGTGTGAGTGCTTATCAGTTTCATGTTATTTTCACTCACTCCAGGCTTTTCTGATCTAACGGACACAAAACTGATTTCAAGATCAAATTCAACAGCTTGAACCCATTAATTAAAAGCTGCTTCAGAAGCCTTCTTCAGATGCTCCAGGGACAAAGGCTTTTCTGTACTAGTGGCGCCTTAGTTGTAAAATTCCTTCCCCATGATCTCTGAGATGCTAGGTTAAGTCCATCGTGATTGTATGAGCTTTTGATATTGATTTAATATTAACTAATGGAACCGCTTTTATTGGTAAAGACTGCTACTACTCATTTGCATTATTTAATTGTTGGTTTTAAACCTGTTGATTGTATTTAGTGTTGCTAATGTTATTGTTTGGATTTAAAGAAACATGCCATCTTGAGGGCTCTTACACAGTCCAATCCTAAATAGCGCCGATATAGTAAGGCCGACATAGCAGGGCTGTATCCTAAGCCCAGCAGGAGGCAGCAGCAGCAAAGTGCAGGACAAGGGGAGGTTTTCCTCTTGCACCCACGTAAGCCCCAGCCAACCCTATGGGGCTGCTCGGATCTGCACCTACTGTTTTGCAGGCGAAGGTCAACATGTGCAGCAGTGACCCAAATCAGGGCTGCCCTGGCCGGGGATGGGGGTTTAGGGTTTGGTATTACAGCTGTCTGCTGTCGCCACCCCTGTCGCTGCCCAGTTATGCCCCTGGCACGCTCCCAGTGAGGTCCTGCACCAACCAAGCACCGTTGGTGCTCGACCAGTGCACAACCGCTGCAGCCGATGGTTGCAGCGGTGCCTGAGCATCTTGCGCCGATCCAACACCCGACTTGCTGGCGCAGATGCACTCGATGGCATGTTTGCTAAAGCGCTGGATCGGTGCAAGAGCATAGCGCCGGCGCAATGCCAGTACAGGACCGCGCTCACAGTGTGAGAACAACCTTTAAATTAAAAAACATGTTCTAACTTTACAGTGCCAAGCAAAGCTGGAATATGTGAAAAGTAATGAAACAGTAGTTGTGGCCATGCATTTGTAAGGTGCCTGTTTCCAGAAGCAATTGTGGCTCATGGCTGCATAACTAGGAATGTCTTCCAGATTTGCTTAAGCCTCAAGACATCCTTGCTTATAAATCAGACACCAGATGCATTTTCAGATGTCACCGGCTAAGCAAGGTCATACCTTCAATTTTTTGCAGGGTTACTGCTGCTATAGTGTTTTTTCTCGACAAGGAATTCATTGTTTCTTCCAGTTCTGAAGGCAACTCCATCAACTCCTGAAACTTCCTCTTCTTGAACCTAAAATGAGACGGAACAATTTGGCCTGCACATCAGCTGGGCACTGTTCAAGTGGGAAGGACCTCTGCAATTGGCCCTGCCCACGTGGCTCACTCTAGAAGCATGGAATGGAGCCAAAATCAAGATCTTGTCTGTTCTCATTGCTCGATTCCTTCCATTATCCCATTTGGTCTAACAGTTCTCCACACTGAATTACTTGCACCCATCATGCTGTATTCTGAGAAAAGAGAAAAGCAAATACCTGTTCAAAGTGCTTTTAACTTTCTGGAAAAGAGAGGAAAAAAGACAGTTCAGTGACATGTGATATATACAGCTTTATTCCTATGGTATTTGAGGCAATATTTCTCCAAATTTTTCATTATTCATAACAAGGAACCCATGTGGTCAGATGACAAAAAGTTCAAGATTCACCTCCACAGTGGATTCATTGTATAGGCTGAGACCTCTCAGCCTCAGCTATGCATTTGTGAAATTTGTGAAATTGTACTCTAGTAGTTCTGCCTTACAAGACTGTTGAAAGGATAGATCAGAAAAAGAGAGCAAAGCACTTTGTGTGTTAAAAGCAAATGAACTTGAAAACAGCATTCTCTAGTTGCAGTGGTGCAATGGAGAGCGAGAGGGAGAGAGAGAGGTGTCAGTCTCTCCTGCTTCTTGTGCTAGTGGACTAGATGGGCCCTTGGCCTGATCCAGCAGGGTTTTTTCTATGTAATTTCATAATCAAAACTTCTGAATACTGGTGGGGTTTTGTGCATGTTGTGTGGATGCATGCTGTTGCAAAAGTGCTTGGCAACAGTGATCACAGTCAGTGCCAGTAGGAAGGCTGCAGACTTCCGCTGACGGCTGCAAGAACACACACCAGGTGTATCCAGTGAGAAGGCAGGGGTAGGTTGGGGTGGGGTAGAACAGTGCAGGGCGGTCAGATTGGGCTTGGCAAAGGGTGGGATTGATAGTGCCAGCACACATCTTATCCTATCCCCCTTCCCAGGTATGATCCTCCTGCCTGGATCAACTTGGACTTGTGCCAGCTGGTGTAAGTCCAAGTTGACCCACTGCAGCTGCTGGGACCTTCCCTGGGGCAAGGGGAGCCCCGTCAGCTGAAATTCCCCTGTGGGATGCAGTAAAGCCAGGATCATGCCACCATACTGCCACACAAGAATTCAGTTAGGATTAATCCCTCACTTTGGGCTTTCAGGGGCTCCTTAATAATGTGCCCACTGTTTGATTTTTGTCCAACCTAAAGAAAAGAACCTCAGAGTTCCAACCTGCAAAAATTCAGTCGATGGCGACTCAGACCTTCCTTCTGCCTCTGTGATGAGGCCGTCTAGCTGGGCAATGGCCTCTGAAAGCTTGACGGTTTCTTCTGCCTGCCTGTTCGCAGCTGCTGCTTGTAGCGTCTGCCACTGGGTCAGCAACAATTGCCTCTGTTCATCAAGGAACTGAAGGCTCTGCTGAAAGGTAGCCCCTGTTTTCTGCATCTCAGAATCAATGGTTTTCTACAACAAGCAGATTTCATAATGGAAGTGTTTGATTACCACCATAAATAGAATAGAATTTTATTGGCCATACATGGAATTTCACCATACATGGAATTTTACTTCGGCCCAAAAGCTCTCACATATACCTTAAACTAATAAGTAATACCATCACATTAACAAGCCCCCACTAACTCTAAATTTATCCAAATCAAAACCAAAACATCAACATAATCAGCTATTAGCCCAATAGCACGGGGAAAAAACTGTTCTTGTGCCTGGTTGTTCTAATATACCATGTCCTATAACGACGTCCAGAGGAAAGAAGTTCAAACAGATTACGGGCAGGGTGAGAGCGATCTGCAACAATCCTCTCTGCTCTTTTCCTCATCCGAGCAATATAGAACTCGTCCATAGAGGGCAAGCTGACTCCTATTATTCTTTCTGCAGTTTTGACTGTCCTATAGAGTCTATTCTTATCCTGTTTAGTCACTAAAGACAGGGAGGGTGCCCATTTCCCACTGCTGATCAATAAGGTCAATAGCAGCCTAAGTCTATGCATGTCTACTCACAAGTATTTTCCATTATAGTAAATGGGACTTACTCCCAGGTAAATATGAATAGGATTGCAGCCTTAGAGTGCAATCCTAAGCAGCGCTGGAATGGTAAAGCCAATGGGCCTGCGCCATATCCTAGCGCTGCTTCAGGGAGGCTGGAGCCTCCCTGTGACAAGGACATGTTTATGCCAGCCTCCCCTTGCACTCCTCGGATCTGCACCTGCTAAACAGGCCCCCTGAACTGGTTTAGGATTAGGCATTATGGCCAAATCCCAAGCCCACCCCCCTCGTGGGCCAGCCCGCCCACAGGCCACCCAGAACTGCCCTCCCCCCGCCCACTCCTTCCCTTGTCCCGAAATGGTGCCTGCCCTGCGCCAGCCGGGCAGCGCTGCCTGCAGCGCTGGTCCCGTTGCCTTAGCACCCCCGCGGGAGTGCTGCTCGATGCCCCTGTATCGGTGCTAATTGTGCAGTGCCGATGCAACAACGTTGCGTCAATGCTGCGCACCTGAGATTGCACTGTCCGTCATTTTATTATTTATTTAAAAGATTTATACCTTTCCTTTGCAAGAACAAATACTCAAGGCGGGTAACAATGTAATATTACAAATATGTAAAACAATTAAAGAAAAAATAAATAAAAGGGGGGCATGGTATTGGAGAAGACTCTTGAGAGTCCCCTGGAATGCAAGGAGATCCAATCGGTCAATCCTACAGGAAGTCAAGCCTGATTGCTCCCTGGAAGGACAAATCCTGAAGCTGAAGCTCAAGTACTTTGGCCACCTCATGAGAAGAGAGGACTCCTTATATTAGAAAAGACCCTCATGCGGGGAAAGATGGAAGGCAAAAGGAGAAGGGGGCGGCAGAGGATGAGACGGTTAGATAGTGTCACCGAAGCAATGAAGATGAAATTGGGCGAACTCCGGAAGCTAGTGAAGGACAGGGAGGCCTGGCGTGCTGTGGTCCAGGGGGTCGCGAAGAGTCGGACATGACTTAGCGACTGAACAACACCAACAATGAAAAATAATGACAGAAAGGCAGGACAAACAGTTCTACCAGTGAATATGGTACAAAAACATACCTGAAATTGCTGGCTCCTTGCTGCACCCAGGGCCTTAAATCCAAGGAGCATTTCTTTTTCTTGCTTCATGCCCTTCAGTAGATCATGGAGTTGTTCCTAAGCAGGGAAGTGTGTTTTATAACATTGACTCCTTAATGACTCATGACTCCTTAAAAGGACTCCTGACATGCCCAACCCCGTCCCACACTGCAGAACCCCAGTGCAGCCTCCAGCTGTCTCCTGCTCCACTCACCAAATGTAGATTATTGGTCCGGTCCTACCCTGGCTGGGTGGTGATATAACGCACATTATGCCGGCTGAAATTGCTTTACGGCAGTCGCAAAGCAGCCCCCAGCAGAGCCCCCAGAGAGGCTGGAGCAGCTTGCTGTGCACTGGCTGAAGATCCACCTGAGCAAGTAAAACCACGTAGGGGAGGAATGGGGTGGAGAGAAGGTGGTGGAGGGCTGAACCTGTGGAGGAAGTGGGTGGAACAGGACAGTAACAGGGGCAGGATGGAGGATAGGAAAGGCCCAGGAAAGTGGTAGGTGTGGCAGTACATGCTGAATCCTGACCCCCTTCCATGGCCTGATCCACCATCCTGTATCAACATGGATTTGTGCCAGCTATAGAGCTGGTGCAGGTCTACATTGACTCAGCGGGCCTGCAGGAGATTTCCCCAGGCAAGGGAACTAATGTTCCCTTACCCCAGCGAGGCCTCCCAAAGCTGAAACTCCCCCACGGGATTCAGTGGAGCCTGCAATAGTGTCACTGCATCACCATGCGAGAAGTTGCAATGGATTCGGCTGCAGCTCAGTGAAAAACATTTATCTTTGCAATAATCAGTCAGTCAGTCAGTCAACAGGTACTTATATACCGCTTTTCAACACGAAGTTCACAAAGCGGTTTACAGGCAAATGGTAATAATAAAGTTAAATGGTTCCCTGTCCCAAAAGGGCTCACAATCTTAAAAAAAAAAAAAAAAAAAAAGAATAATCAATGTATTCTCAAGACTACAATGTTTCAGTTGCATCTCTCTCTCTCTCTCTCTCTCTCTCTCTCTCTCTCTCTCTCTCTCTCTCTC
>JAJKFI010000004.1:530709-602709 GCA_029204185.1 Lerista edwardsae
AATAATAATAATAATAATAATAATAATAATAATAATAATAATAATAAAGTTAAATGACCAATGCAAGATCACATGCAAGTTTGTATCTTCAGGCATGCCAAGTGCTTCCCACAAAAAGTTCAAATGCTTCTTATTTTTATCTGGCTTTTCCTCCCTTTGCAACAATAAACCTGTTAGTTTTTAAGCTGCCCACAGCACTCTTCCTGCCTGATCCAAGGCATGCTCCAAAGTAAGCCTCACTTTGTTCAGTGGGGCTGACTTGCAGGTAAACTGCACAGAACTGCAGCATGTTTTTAGTTTTTGAAAAGAACTCTGCCACTCCACTGGAAAGGAAGTTAAAAATAATTCCTTTATGATTTCAGGGTGCCACATACTAGAAAAGACGCTGTGCAAGGGTGAATAGGGACAATTATTCTCCCCTTGCTAAATATAAGAGGAACACCACCCATAAAAGTGCCTCTTGCCCAGTTAGTAGGAGTTAGTCCTCAGTGTGTTAGGACTGCCTTTATAGGCAATAACCAGCACCAAGCAAACTGGTTACCAGGCTACAGATTGTAAAGTGCTGACAATCTGACCAGCATACCCTAAAGAGTACCTTGGCTGCAGTATTCTGTACCAGCTGAAGCTTCCTGGAAGGTCCAGATTAAGACTGAGAAGCCCTAAGTACTGAAAAGGTTATGGTGCCCCGTATATATGTAATTCAAAATAAAAAACAATACTAAACTGTAAAATAACATTCTGTCTTTTGAAATGAAATAAAACTTACAGTAATATTTATTTACAGTAAATGCTGGAGGTCTCTCCTGGCCTGGCAGGTCTCAGAATGGCCCTGAGAAGACTTGGTAAGCCACTTCCTGTTTTTGGAAGCAAACAGGAAGTGGCTTATAGAGGGTTCTCAGGACCATTTGAGGCCTGTACAATGGATCTGCAGACTGGCGTGACCTGGAAGAGCTCTCCAGAGGCTCCTGGTAAGGCCTGCAGCTCCCTGAATGTCTCCTATTTGGAGGCATTCAGGAGCAAGGGCCAAAGGCATGCCAAACGCACAACCCACCTGATGTGGGCCCACGACTCACGATAACTCCTGTTATCAAGGCTGCATTCGTTTTTCAGATTCCAGCATTAGGAGAAATTTAAAATGTGAGCTTGAAGCTAGAAAACCTGGTCGCCTCTATACATTTGATTTCTGGCAGAAAAATGGCCGCCTTCATACTGTACATCATGTTAGCAACTTGGTGGCCCTCTTATTTCAATGACTATGACTGGATGCCATTTTGTCATTTTTTAAAGACATTTTTTAAAGAGTCTTGCTAGAAGCATGCTTTTTGCATGATAGAAACATTTCCTCCTATTCCTATCTGAAAAACTAACGTAGCCCATTCCATAAGTTTTGCATCTTTATGATAACAAGGTGTCATGAATGATACACTCTAAAAAGAATGATAACCATAAATTGTGAAAACAAGTGTGTAACTGTGTTTATTTTATCACTTATTAGTTAAGTTAGTTAATTAATATTTTATTAGTTAAAAGATTTATAATACAATTTTCTATAAATTCATTTATTTATGAAAAAAATGAATACTGAGAGTGACTCACCTTATATGACATCAACTTCAAAACTGACTAGTTACTTTCAAACTGAAAGTGTAGGCGGGCCTTTGCAAGTAGCCAGTCAGGTGATATTTTTCTCAGTTCTGATTGGCAGGAAGATTTGATTATGACTAGAAGGTTCTAAAGTATTGTTTCAGCACATTCCTATCCAGACAAGAGCAGCAGATGCTTAATGCCCACAGCTGGACTCTGTGCTGGATCTGAGCAGGCTGGAGATCTCGGAGAAAGGGACGTTCGTCCTCTTACCTATACTAGAGTAAACGCCCAGCTTGCTCAGTGGAGCTTCTCAAGTCTATGCCTGCTAAATCATGGGCAAAGACTGAAGAAGCCCCATGTTGGGCTTTTAAGCAGGACACATGGGATAAGATCTGAAGGAGGATGCCTCAGTCAATTCCATCCCTCTCCTGGGCCATTCACTCTGCCTGTTCCTCCTTCCCTCTACTGAGAAACACCTATTCCGCCCTCCCGCCTCCTCTTCCCGACCTCTTGCGCCACTTGGCACTTATCTGCTCTGCTCTCCAACGGCGGCCAGGGCTCCTGCTGCAGCGGATAGCGCATGCCTCCCCACTGGCCCAGCTTGCTCTCTGGGTGGTGCAAACGTGCCTTATGGCACATTTGTGACATGCACCCCCAGCAGTGGGGCTGTAGCACCAGTACTGAGGCTCAGAGGCTGCAGCGCCAGCACTGAGTCAGTACAGGATCAAGCTGCCCAGACAGTACAGCAAATTAACATAATTCTCATATATGTTACAAGATTACTCTGGCCCAAATCCTAACCAACTTTCCAGCACCATCATAGCTGTGCCAATGGGGCATGTGCTGCAATCCTGCAGTTCCGAGGCACTCACTCATAAAGGCCTCCTCTAGGTAAGGGAATGTTTGCTCCTTAAGCTGCATTGCCCTTACTCTGCTGCTGGAAAGTTTGTTTGGATTGCGCCCTCATAGGGTTAATAGTATTAACCTCTTCAATACTCTAATAATCTTAATAGCAATTTATATTAAAGTATACGTATCATGTGTGTGCAATGCCTCTTTGTTCATTTTTAAAGAAAAGAGTAAAATCTACATTCACAAGGACCTGAAATATAGCACACAATTAAATTGTTTTAATGATTGAGGCGCAAACCTAACCCCAACTGGAATAGACACGCTGACACACCTGCCCATATGTACTCTGGGGGCATGGATGGGCTTCTGTGCAGCCCCTGGAAAGGAGAAAACATTCCTCTTTCCCTGGGCAATGCCCAGAACTCTGATTTGGACCCTGATTTGAACCCTGATTGCAGAGCTGCTCTGCAAAAATTGGTGGTGCAATTCTGAGCCGCCGAATCTGAGCCATTCGTAGGGAATGTAGCCTCCGTTGTGCTATAGCCCAGTGTTTCTCAAACTGTGGGTCGCGACCTGATGTCAGGTGGGTTGTGGAAAGCTGGGCCCCTGGAAATGGCAATTTAAGGTTAAGAGCAGGGCTTTGCACAGAGAAGACTCAGGACCTCACTAAACTACAATTCCCAGCATTCTTTAGGAGAAGCTGCGCTGCGATGTATAAAAACACTTAAGGCTGCCTAAAATTGCAGGGGAGATCATCTACCCGGTTAAACGGCCACCACTTCGCTTCTTCCCCTGTTTGGTCAGCGCGCGGAGGGCTTGAGTCCCCCGACCCGCGCCTGGCAGGCAGGCTCAGCAGCATTACATCAGCTTCTCTCTAGCCCAGCCCATCAGCTGAACTGAGCGAGAGAAGCGCCCCGGCAGCAGGCGCTGCGCTGCCATGGAGAACCCGGTGGAGAGTCTCCATAAGGAGGCGACCTGCTCCGTCTGCCTGGAGTACTTCCAAGACCCGGTGTCTATCCCCTGCGGGCACAGCTTCTGCCGCGCCTGCATCACGCAGTGCTGGAAGGAGCGCAGCACCAATTTCTCCTGCCCGCAGTGCCGGGAAATTGCGCTGCAGCGGAATTTCAGGCCCAACCGCGAGCTGGGGAACGTGGTGGAGATCACCAAGCGGCTGAGCGCGCACGCCTTGAAGGGGGCGGCCGGGGACGGGGAGGCCGTGTGCGAGAAGCACCACGAGGCCCTGAAGCTGTTCTGCAGTCAGGAGGAAGCGCTCATCTGCTACATCTGCAGGGAGTCCCGGGCCCACCGGGGTCACGCCGTGTTTCCCGTCGAGGAAGCAGCTCAGGACTATAAGGTAGGAGGGAGGAGAGGGAGCTCTTTCTGGGCAGCCGTAATTAATGCTTCCCCATCTCACAATGGGGAAAAGGTGCCAGACGATCGTTGCTGACTCTTTCCTTTGAAAGGGCTGCTCCATGAAAGCTGGTGCAGACGTTAACTGCAGTTCTATTGCATGCTGTGTCAAATGGAACTTACTCCCAGGTCAGTGTACTTCGCAGGATAGCATTGCGGCGCTCTACCTATTCAACGGAGCACAGGCGCTGCCACCTGTATTTTTCCTTCCCTGTAGTTGCAAACTGGATCAAACTGAATCTTGTTGCAGAAAGCAGAAGAGTGCGCCACGGGGGCTGCTATTTTAGACTGGCACAAAACAACCAGCCGTGAAATAGAAGCATTCTAACAGTTTGGAATTATTTCGTGTATGATCAAATTGCATTTTCTAATATTGGCTAAGTCAGTGGTTCTCAAACGTTTTAGCACTGGGACCCACTTTTTAGAATGACAATCTATCCAGGACCCAGTAGAAGTGATATCAAGGCCAGAAGTGCCATCATTGTGACTCCAGAGCCTGCTGTTTTCCTGAGAATGCTGCAATCAGTTGGGTTATTTCTCAGCCATTTTCCAATAGCAAAGTGAATCAGAAAGAAAAAAAGTCACAACCTTGACACTCCCCCTTTCCAGCATCCCATCTTCCCATCCTCTCAATATGGCTGCTCTAGGAGTTTCACGACCCACCTGAAATTGGCTCGTGACCCACGGGGGTGGGCCCAGACCCAATGTTTGGGAAACACTTAAGTGAGGTTCCCCGGGTGTTTGCTTTTATAGACATCTGAGTGAAAGGAGGTGAACAGTGAGGTACACCAAATGTCAATTTCCTACCCTGTGAGAGCAAGGAGACTGGAATGATGGTGATCTTGGGTAATGTTTTAAAATGCAATTTGATTTGTTTATGATTTAATAACTTTATTTTGAAAATTACCAAAATGCACATAGCAGTATGTAACCCACATACACCATGTAACCCTTCCCCACCATTTGAAAAAAAGATTGCTGGGGCTCATTAAGTGGAACAGAGGAAGCTGTTTTATTGGACAGCTATTTGACAGTCAGACCATTGGACCATCTAGCTTATTACTGTCAGTATTGTGGCAGCAGACCACTAGGATTTTATGCAGGAATTTCCCCCTGTGGAGATGCCAGGGATTAAATCTGCACTGAGTTCCCTCAGTGCTGTTTGGAAGGGATTAATTGCTGAGATGATTATCCTATTCTTCTATAATCAGTGAGATTTGGTTCTGTTGACTGTAGGGTAGCTGGATGTTTCATTTTGTTAAATTGGATGTAATCTGTCGGAGGAAATCAAGAGTCTGTATAATAAAACACAGTTCAAAAATCAGTTTGTTTCTGTTTAGAAAGAAATTCAGAGCCGGCTGCAGAGCTTGAAGGAAGAAATAGAAAAGGTTGTGGGATTAAAACTGACTGGAGAGCTTAGACATCAGGAACATCTGGTAAGCTTGGAATCTGATGGTATATCAGAACGGAATGTGGGCCTCTAAGCAGCCATGCGTGTTTCTGGATTTTAGATGCTTCCATTCAACACAACACATAATCCTACCGCCACTCCCAAGTCACGTGACACCCACACAGCTCCTACAGTGATCCCCTACTGGTTCACACATCAGACCAGGGACATTTCAAGGTGACCACATTTTCTCTGCCCCTAATATGAATTCCTGAACTTCAAGTGGTTTGTGAACCTTGTGGAAAGAAGGTAGATAAGTCCAGAAAGAAAATTACAAAATGCAGATGTGAACTGAAAAGGTCATCTCTATTTCCTGGTTCCTCATCCTATAGGATGCATTTCCATATTATTTTCAAGCTTATCTCTGCAATCACAAGGACTAGCATTTTGCTTTTTTAATTGGGTTTCGCAGGCTTCTAACAAGAACTGGTGGGTTCGCAAAAAAGTGTCCCTGCATATGTGTTTAGGATAGACTACTTTTTCTAATGCAGTATCTAACTGGTATCTCATTGTACAATCTGTACAAAAGGCACTTTTCCAACATCCATCACATTGTAAGAACATGCAAGGGTTTTCTTCTGAGAACACGCCAAAGTGAAGTTGGGATAGATTTCCAAGGTGAAATGGAAAGAAAATTTCATGGGACAGTACAGCAAACAGTTCAAAATATTGCATGAACTATCAACTTATCACAAAGTATCAGCAGTAAATGGTGCCTGCTTCATCCTAAGGCCACTGCCAGCATCTCTTCGGGGTAAGGGAGTAATTGCAGCTGCATCAGTGGGTCTCTTCAGCTCTGCGCCTGCTATTGAGCGGGCACAGACCTGTGTCGGGCCACCCGGCTCATGCGGTGGGTTAGGATTTGGCGGCAGAGGCTGCCCCCACCCCATCCCTGCACGGCCCAATCTTCTCCTTTGCCTTCCCTCTGCCCACTTCTGCTCACTCCCCGCCTCCACCCCTGTCCTGATAATAATACATTTATTATACCGCCTTTCTTAATATCACTAGATTTCTCTAATGATTGAACTCAAGGTGGTTTACATAGGCAGACTTTCTCACAAACCCGAAGGTTTTTACAATTTACAGAATGTTCTATCTTCCAAGAACAACACTCCTACAGATCTTTCTTTCTGGATTTAGCCTTCTTTCTTTAGCCACCTGTCTGTCGTCTGCTGGCTGATGAGGCTTCCCTGCTGCCACCAGAGATGCAGCTGATTTCAGCACACTCCTCCTCCCATGAGGCAGCTGGAACTCAGCTTTCAATCAGCTGCAGTTTCCAAGGTCTGCTGCTCGCAGAGACTTCCGGCAGTCCTGAGCTCACGACCTTGAGATCTTCAGGTGTTATCTTCGGGCAAACGGAGGCATTAACCCTCTCGGCTAAATCTTCTGCCCTGAGGGCACTGAGGGGGTGTTGCTCATTCCTTGTCACAGCATTAGCGAAGCACTGCCTATCACGATACCCGGGGGCCTGGCCCTTTTAGACTTCCCCCAGGGATTGTGGGATGATGTCCCCTCCTGGCCAGCAGCAACCTCCAGTGGCCCAGGAGGCATTCCTTTCGCCCAACCAGTAGTGTAGCACAGCATCAAGACTGGATTTAGCCAACCCCCACTCCCAACACACGAGGCACGTCATGGATTAAAATGTAATGATTTATTTAAAACTACAAGTTACAGCATAGAGGCTTAATGAGGCCTTTTAAAGCAGGCCAAAGCATAGCATAACTACATGATTTTGCTTAATGCAAAATAAGAAAACAGCTGTTTTCTAGTCTAATTACATTCTAGCTATCGCTCGCCCAGCAAAGGACAGAACTAGGTGTGTAGAGGGCAAAACGCTCTCTTCTCACTCAAGCCTCAAAAAGACTGTAGTCCGCTACGGATAGCATTTCAATCGCAAACAATAAGGCCAGAAGGTTTCTCAACTGTTTTTGACAGTATGAGGTGTGCGTATTGGCAGGAAAGAAAATCCCCTACAGTCAGAGTACCAGAACTGGGTCATTTCCAAGATGGCAGCCTCAAAATGGGCAAAAAACACGCAAAAGTGCCCGTCCCAAGCCCAAAAAACATCCAACCGCAGTTCTGGCAGCTGTTTTTCTCAGAGGGTGGTCCCTTGAGTGGCAGGAAAGAGAATCCTCCAAAGTCAGAGTACCATAACTGGGTCATTTCCAAGATGGCAGCCTCAAAATGGGCAAAAATGGGCCTCAATCGCGCAAAAGTGGCACTGCCAAGCTCAGAAACTGGCCAACCGCAGTTCTGGCAGCTGGTTTTCTCAGAGGGGGGTCCCTTGAGTGGCAGGGAAAAAGTTCACCAAGTTTGGACAAGGAGGGGGGGCACTGCAGCCACAGAGGGCAGCCTCAAAAGGGGCTAAAATCAGGCAAAAAACATGCAAAAGTGCCCCTCCCTGGCTAAGAAAACTGCCCAGCACAGTTCTGGCAGCTGTTTTTCTCAGTGGGGGGTCCCTTGAGTGGCAGGGAGAAAGTTCACCAAGTTTGGACAAGGAGGGGGGGCACTGCAGCCACAGAGGAAAGCCTCAAAAGGGGCAAATTCGCATGGTGCAGCATGCAGAAGCATGCAAAAGCATCACTACACCCCCAGGCCCAGAAACCAGGTTTTGTTAACTGTTCCTCACACAGGCAGGTCTACTCAGAGTCATGAGAAAAAATGATCAGGTTTGGGGAATCAGCTGGGTTGAAAACCACATTGAGAAGCTTTCCCAGAAGCGACTGTCATCTCATCACAGCTGTTTTTGACAGAGGCTGTTTTCCATATTTCCAGGCAAAAAAATGAAACAGCAGCTTTAATTTTAAACTCCTTACTATTTATAAAGACAGGCCCTCACCTGTTCTGCTAGGAAAATATGTCACTGGCCTGCTTTTGGTTCCCAATGTCTTTCTTTCACAACTCTGAACTCCAATCAACTACTTTCAGCACTGGAGGCAGACCAGTTAATGTTTCACAGCAGGCATTATATTAGCTAAATGGCTCTAGCCTTTATGCAAATGTTTCAGTGTTAAAGGGTCTTTCAAATGCTTTACTGATGTCTGCTAGCAGCTGCTACCTGTGAAACATTAACTAGTGGAAATGGAAAACAGCCTCTGTCAAAAACAGCTGTGATGAGATGACAGTCGCTTCTGGGAAAGCGTACCCCCGCGTACCCAGTGGTGTCATTCTATAATGAAGTGCCGGAACGGTGGGCGGGACTTACTGCGTGATTGGCTGCGCGGTTCTGACGCGTCGCCACCGTTCCGAGCCCCGCACGGGCACCCCTGGCTTCGGAGGGGGTGCCCGCTTGCCTGGGTGGCGCGCTGGGTGCTGCGGAGGGGCGCGCCACCCGGAAGAAGCCCTCTGCGGCGGAACAGCAGGCGGCGACGCGTCGCGGGGCCCCTGTCAATCAAGGGGTAAGTCCCGCCTGCGTTCCGGCACTTCATTATAGAATGACACCACTGCGCGTACCCCCTGCATGACATCACTGCATGTAACCAAACAAGTCTAGTTTCTTTCCAAATAAAGCTTTTAGCTTCATTTTGGGTTTGTGAGTACTTTGTTTTAATTGGGGATGTTTTTTTGGGGTACTGGCTCAATTCAGTGACGCTACCCTTTTATTAGTGTACTCACTGCTAGATTCAGGGGAAAGTTGAAGTCAGGCTGCCAGCAGCGTTTGGCTGGAAGTCTGGGCATCTGAGTGAGGTTCCCCTGGGGGCTACTCTTTTACAGGTTAGGGAGGGCATTGTGCATTAATTTACATATTAGTGTTGCAGTAAGAACTGTTTGGGCTTGATCATTTCCTAACATTTTCCCCATGACTATGGTGGGCATTTTCAAAGGACTAGAGAAGAGAACCACAGATCGTCCTTCTCATCCCAGTTTAACTGTCAGTAATTATCTACTGACCTTCCACTTGTGCACCGTGTGTTCCTTAGACTATGCACCTTCTTTCCGCAACCCAGTTCTTTTCCTGCTCCAAATTCCTAGATTCTAGCATTTTGAAGGACTGGTACCCAAGCATTGCTGCTTCTCAAAGTCTCCTCTCTGTTTTTTCTATCCCTATCACTTCGCTGTAAATTTTAGTGTGGTAGAGAGTAGTCGTGGCAATTTACACATTAGTTTCAGAACTTCAAAACATCAGGAACTATAGAGTATGCATATGCACTTAAAATCCTATTTCTAATATCGTTGATACATTCCATGAGAACATAAGAAGAGCCCTGCTGGATCAGGCCAAAGGCCTGTCTAACCCAGCTTCCTACATCTCACAATGGCCCACCAGTTGCCTCAGGAAGCACACAAGACAACAAGATACCTGTATCCTGTTGCCACTCCCCTGCATCTGGCATTCTGAGGTAAATTCTGAGGTTAACACACTGGTGGCCAGTCCACAGCATTTCTCTTTGACAGTCACCAGAACCAGATGCCTCTTCAGACATGTACTCATAGGAACATAGGAACAGCCCCACTGGATCAGGCCAAAGGCCCATCTAGTCCAGCTTCCTGTATCTCAAAGTGGCCCACCAGGTGCCTCAGGGGGCACACAAGACAACAAGATGCCTGTATCCTGTTGTCACTCCCTTGCACTGGAATTCTGAGATTTCCCCTTGCAAATCTCAAGATTTGGTCCAAAAGGCATGGGGAATGAACTTCCAAATGTCACTTACATGTCTTCAGTTACATTGACAAACTTTGAAATGGGATAGTTTTTGTTTTAAAACCATTCCAGTAGTTGAGATTTTGCTTATTTGGGGGAATCTCATTTAATATCACATTTGGATGAAACGTCACTTGCTGTGCAATCCTAACCAACCTTCAGCACCAGGATAAGGGCAATGCAGCTCCCAGGTAAGGGAACCAACATTTTCTTACTCCACTGCAGGATGATGCAGCGCATGTCCCATTGGCACAGCTATGTTAGTACTGGAAAGTTACGTTTGCACTCGTGATCTGTTAAAAAAAACAAATGTGTGCTGTCCTTCTTCCCATTACCCTGTTCCTCTTTACATTACAGAGACAAGCAGAAGCTGAGAGGCAGATGATTGTGTCTGAATTTGAGCAGCTGCACCACTTTCTGGAAGAGCAGGAGAAACTCCTGCTGGCTCAGCTGAGTGAACTGGAAAGAGAAGTGGTTAGACTTCAGAAGGAATACAGTGCCAAACTTGCTGATGAGATTAATTCTCTCAATGTCTTGATTGATGAGGTAGAAGAGAAATGTGGTCAGCCAGACAGTGTATTCCTGCAGGTGAGAGCAAATACTCAGTGGAATTTGAAAGAAGGGATTTACTGTGTGTGAAGTACAAATAATAGACTAAACACTGTAAACTTTGATATTTACTGCCCAGCATGCCAGATACAGAGTCTAACCAGGAGCTTAATGTCTTTGTCAGGTATGCACAATGTCCAGCTTGTAAGACCAGTGAGATTAATAAAGGTTTGTTTGTTTATTTGTTTGTTTCCTGGCAGAATCTGCATGCCTTTAATAGGTAGGAAAAAGATAGCAACTTTGGGGAGGTCAGAAAGTTCTGTACAGTAAACTACATATTTTACTTGTAGAAAAATCTACTCATTTTTCCACTGGTGTGTTATCCCCAACAGTTAGAAGGTTCACACTGATTAAAGGCACGCGCAATCCTAACCTGAAGTTAGGCCAAGAAAATTTGGCTGGCACAAGGGACATGGACAAGTATGTTTGGACCACTCTCGGTGTCACAGAGGCCAGCACACAGACGTGCACCACATTCCCTGACTCTGAAAATGGTCCAAACATGCTTTTCGGTGGCCCTTGTGCCAGCCAAACTTTGCTGGCCTAACTTTTCCAGCCTTACTCCAGGTTAGGATTGTGCCCTAAAAGTAGTAGCTTAGTTTTTTTAAAAATTGTGTGTGTATCATATATAGATATAGGAACCAATGTAAGTCATTTATAATTCTTG
The DNA here is from genome assembly GCA_029204185.1 of Lerista edwardsae. Taxonomy (NCBI): domain Eukaryota; kingdom Metazoa; phylum Chordata; class Lepidosauria; order Squamata; family Scincidae; genus Lerista; species Lerista edwardsae. The sequence goes on from JAJKFI010000004.1 coordinate 541,927, forward strand.
ATTATCATGATTGTGAAGCAGAACTTCTGTCTTTCTCTTTCCATCCCCTCTTCTCTCTGTAGAATATCAGAGGCACCTTGTGCAGGTATGTGGCTCTTAGCACTCAATGCTTAGATTACTTCAGGGCTTTTCAACCTTTTTTCCCTTGTTTTGTGGGCGCTACTGCCACTAGAGATGGTTGCTGTGTATAGAAGTGGGCACCGTAGCCTAAAGTTTTCTTGGCAGCAAGGAAACCTCTGTACCAACCCATACTTCTTCTAAAGGGCCAAGCCACTGCCCATAGCAGTGTTTGTGTTCCGCTTCCAGTGGGCTCAGACTGGGCAGAGCAGTGTCATGTGGTCGCTGTGGCAGTAGAGCCAAGTACCATCTGCCATAGTGAGAAGTAGCACTAGTGGTACTAGTACCACTAATTGAAAAATAGGCATGACTTGAAATGGCCAGGCCAACAATTGCTGCCCCCTGTGCTGGCACCCTGCTCCTGGCACTGTGCTCCATTTCAGAGCACTCTCAACATAGGGGTGGGTGAGTGGGCTGAACGCCGCTTGCCTTTGCGCCTGCAAAGTGGCAGAATGCAGTGGCTGTGCTCTTTGGAGGAAGAGTCCCACTTTCTGAGGTACAGAACGTAATGCATCCAGTGTTGGGGTAAACATGATGCTCCTATGGAGAAAATCAGTCAATCAATCACTAGTATTTATATACCGCTTTTCAACACAAAGTTCACAAAGCGGTTTACAGGCAAATAATAACATTAAAGTTAAATGGCTCCCTGTCCCAAAAGGGCTCACAATCTAGAAGAATGGAGAACACCACCAGCAACAGCCACGAGAAAGACACTGTGCTGGGGTGAAGAGGGACAATTGCTCTCCCCCTGCTAAATATAAGAATAAATATAAAATACAGTCCCCAATTATTTTTTTCAGAGATGGGGTAGTGTCTTTATACATATATAGTTTGGCTCTACACCTGAGGTCTACAAACATGGTGCCCCAGGGCCCTATCCTGAGTCTGCCAGTGCCTGCAGTATGAGCATGTCGTGGGTGCTGGTGTCGCAAACATGCTGTAAGGCACGTTCAGCAAGCGCAATAAGGCCTTACTGCCTGCACTGGTCCAGCGCCGGAGCCCCCTGCTCAGAGGCAGCAGTGCAGCAATGGTGGCCAGTAAGTATATGGGCCGCTGGCGTTGCACTGATTCAGGGCAGGCGGAGCGGGTACAACTGGGTGGGGGATGGGACTGACGGTGGCCTCCAGCCCCGAATACAAACTCTGTGTCAGGCCATGTAGTCCAACCCAGAGGCCCTCTCATCTGTGCTAGCAAAATGGCTGGCGCAGACACTAGGAAACCCACTTGGAGCCCTGCACCCTTACCGTGGGGGCAAGGAGTCTCCAAGGAGACCCCAGCAGCTGCCTGGCTGTCGTTGGATGCAACAGTAGCCACTTGGCTACGGCTGCACTTGTGGTGGCCAGGCAGTTTAGGATTGGGCTGTCCATCAGCAAAGGTGACCATGTATTGTTTTAGAGTGAAGAGAGACTATAGCGGGAGCCAGCAGAGATGAAAAGTTTTTTAAGATGCTCTCAGCACTGCAGAGTGGCTTTTTCCTAATTTTACCACCCTGCATTTTACACTAGTCTTCTGGACTGGACAGGTGTGCTTGCTACAAACAGATGCATTTGCCTCTCTGCTAAACTCCCCTCTCCAGACAGTGGATAGAAGCGGGATGCACACATCCCGTCTCTGTGAAGTGGGAAACTAGAAAGCCAAATCTTGCTGGTTACTAGAAATGACAACGGGCTATCCAGCCCAGCCAGCACATTCTCTGGGTTTGTCAGAAGCACATAAGAGCATTAAATTTATGATATCTAAAACTGCTCTTAACTTAATCATGAGATTTATTTCACACACGCAGGGTGACCAGATACAATGGAGGACAGAGTGCCGATACTTTTAGCCTTTACTTGTACAGAAGAGGGAATGTTTGCAGGTGTGGCTTTTTAAATCCTTCCATTTTGAGCTGCACCTGCCAAACTTCCATCTTCTATACAATGGTTGTACAATGCACTCTGTTCTGCATTGTAGCTGGTCATTCTGAAGCCATGCATATTCTGTTAGAATTCTCAAAGTAGCTTGTAATAACTAACAAACCAAGCAAATCTAATATAAAAATCCAAGAAACAAGACTGCTCGGAGCATTTAAAATACAATAAACGTCAACGAGGTATGGAAAATTGAAATTACTGTACTTTTTTCTTCTAGGTTTGATAAGGAGCCCTTTCAGCCACCAGAGGAGATGCCACTCATCAAGGTGGAAAAAAGGCTCGGTGAATTCTCTCAGAAAAATGCTGTTCTCACAAAAATCCTGAATAACTTCAGAGGTAATAAAGACATACTTTAGAAGAGGTTGGAATAGCTCTGTTTTTGCAAAGAGGCTCACAATGAACATTTTTAGATGCAGCATTTAGATTTTGTCTGTACTGGTAAAGACTGCGGCCTCTGGCAGAAATTTATTTGGCTCATCTATGACTTTTTATGGTATTCCTGTCTATTACCTTGCCATAGTGGCCTTGAATTGGCAGCAGATAGAATCTCCTGTTTGTAGCAAGAGAGAGGGAGGAAGAAGCACAGCATACATATCTTTGGGGGAAAAAATAAACAAAAAGTGACCAAGGTAGTGTACATGCAACTCAAATCGTGTCTTTTTTGAAATAACATGCTTGGGATTAGCTACGCTGCTTTTTGTACAAAGCAACCACAGACAGGCCCTGATCTGGATTGGAGCCAGGATGCTAAGGGAAGGCTTCTTTAACCCTTTCCTTTGTGTCATTTACTGCTGAAAATTATTCTCCCCAGAGTTAACATTTGCCCCAATTTCTAAAATGATGTAATTTTTTAAAATCATTATAAATGTTTTTCCCACACAGACAGAATGATTTTCGGTTTCCCCCATACATTCCTGTTTGTCCCTTGAGGTCGTGGGTCCTTCGTAGGATTTGAGAGGGCCCTTCTTGGGGTTCTGCCGCCATCTGAAGCCAGGGGGGTGGCGGCAAGGAGTAGGACCTTCTCGGTTGTGGCACCACGACTCTGAAACCAGCTGCTGGAAGACCTGAGGGCAGCTTCCTTGGTATATGGATTCCAGCGGGGTTTAAGGACCCATCTGTTTCACCTGGCTTTTGCGGAGGGAGGGACTTGTTAGGGACTTCTTTTTAACTGCTTACTTCTAACTTTTATGCTGTTTTTATTATTTCATGCGATTCTGCTCTTTTACTGGTGTTGTTTTGTTATAGTGTTTTAATTGTTTTTTAACTTTGATATCTTATTTTAACAGATTTTTTAAATGTTCTATGTACACCGCTTTGAGTTTGAGGGAAAGCAGTATAAAAATCTTATAAATTAAACAATTGGCAGCTTTGGTGGTATTTTTTTAACAGGAAAAAACCAGTACAAGTTAAGCCCCTTCTTCTATGCTGCAATCCTGATTTGAATGAGGTCCCATGTGGTTATTTTTTAATAAAGAAAAATGTAGCATGTTATTTAAAAACAACACCTGTGATTGACGATGGTTTTGCTCTAAATATACTTGAGCCAAGACTCAGCCTTTGAACTTAATGAGGAAATGCTCTGTGCCAGCCCATCAAGGCAGATTACAGTTGTATACCTCCTCCTCTCATGTTTGCTTCTACAGTTTGCTTCTATATGCAAACTGGGAGCAGGGCTCCCAGGTAGAAGTGATTTACAAGCCCATTTGACTCCTCTCCTTGTAAAAATTAACCATTATTTAAACACATCCTGACTCTCTTTTTCTTAGATACTCTGCCATCTGAACTGGGAACAGAATGGGGTAAGTATTTGGTGGCAAGTCCTTGGAGAGGGGAAAAGTAACTTTCTGTGGGTCTGGTTTGATGAAGTGATTATTTTTTGCAGAAAGTGAAATCAAAGGAGGCCTGCTTATGTATTTATTTTTTAAAAAATTACGTCCCACTTTTCAGTCCCACAAGGAAGGTAATCCTAACCAGAAGCAAATCTAAATTACTATATAACCCTAATTAAATAAAATAGTATAGCGGCAGTAAAGTGCTAAATCAATACCAAAACCTGGAGGGAATCAAATTTCACAAAGCTTAAAACTTGCTTACAATACGGGATACTCTGTTTTGACTTCGAATACCGTCAAGGAGACACAGGGCACAATCTAACCCCCTTTCTAACCCCCATAGCAGTGCTGGTGGGGCATGTGCTGTATCCTGCAGTTGGCGGGCGGTCACTGAGGCCTTGTCAAGGTAAGGGAAAGTTTGTTCCCTTACCTCAGAGCTGCAATGCCCTGATCTCAAGGCTGGAAAGTTGGTTAGGGTTGCACCCACAATCCTTTAATCCTACCATTTTCATTCCCTTCCTTTCTTTCTCTCTGCAGTCAATGTCGTCCTTGATCCAGACACGGCTAATCCCCAAATTGTGATTTCTGAGGATCATAAAAGTGCAAGGTGGGATGTCACCAGGACTGAAGTGCCGCATAATCCCAAGCGATTTAAGTCCTCTTGCTGTGTGCTGGGCCGGGAAGGATTCACATCTGGGAGGCACTACTGGGAAGTCAATGTGGAGGACGGAGGCATCTGGGCCATAGGGGTAGCCAGAGGCTCTGTGAGGCGGAAGATAGAACTTAAATTGACTCCAGAGGAAGGGATTTGGGCCTTGCAAGGGGATTTTGGTCAGTACCAGGCTCTCACTAACCCCGTGACCCCTCTGCCTCTCAGCGGCACCCCCAAGAGGATCCGGGTGTCTGTGGACTACGAGAATGGGCACGTGCAATTCTTAAATGCCGACACAAAGGACTCTGTCTTCACTTTTCCATCAGCTTCATTTTCTGGAGAGATAATTTTTCCATTTTTTAAGGTGCTGCTTGCCCAGTTGACCCTGGATGGCTGAGGGACATCTAAACTGAAATCATATTTTAAGGCATATAATATGAGTTACTTCTTAACACACTTTTAACTGCCTCATCCTACACTTAGTCAGGAAGGATAAAAGGGAGGATTCCACCCACCCTTTCAATGCATGCTGATGAGTAGGGTTGGGTTTTTTCGGTGATCAACACAAAATGCTAAATAATGAAAATTTCTACTGAAAATGCTACATGAAATTTAGGTTAAAACATAAAAAACACCACTTTTGCTTATTTTGACAGAGTTTGACACAAATTTAGATCAATTTCAAAAAATAATACCACTGTTTATTTTTGACACTGTTTTGAGGAATCTACATACAATTTTCAGTAAGGGATCAGGAGGAAGAGTGGCAGAAACAGGAGGAAGCTTGCTTAAACTATGAACACATATGTTCATCGTTCACAGTGCACGCTGGAGCGACTTTAATGGAATGTGGAAGTAGTAAGTAGCAGTTTCTTGACGCTCCAAGCAGCAACCAGAGTGCAGCTTGGGAATTTTTGAGCCAGTTATTTCGGGGTGTGTGAGCCAGTGATTGCTTGCCTTTGTAGGGCCATTCACCCTTATTTACTGCGGCGTTGGTACAATTTGCAGTAAACATTTGGATAAAAACACCGCAATTGCTTGTTTAATCAAGAAACTTCGGAAAAAATATCACCAAAAAAAACCTCACGCCTATTTATGAATGAATTGGGCATGGGTTCTTCGCTGTGTTACAATTGCAACAAGAGAACCAATAAGGTGACCATCTCTCCAGATGTCAGTGATGTAGATCACCAGCATGTGATTTTTGTGCATTAAACATTTAACACTGTGGTGCCATAATAGATCAGTGCCTAGTGTAGACCTGGAAGTGAGGTCTTCTAGCAGACTTCAGTTCGAAGAGCAGGGATTCTTGGCCGGTTGGGCAACTTGGTTGTCATTCCTATCCAGAAAGCAGTCATGGAGGTAGTCCTTGGTTTTTGCCAACCAGGCTGAATGGGACTGGCCAAAAGTCAGTTGGGTAAGAACAGTGGTGAGAGCAAGTGCTTTAGCATTTCACTCTCAACTCCTGTTGGCTGCCAGGTATGATGTGATACATTTTGAGCAGCTGACCAGAACATTCCCATTTATTTATTTTTTGCTTTCAAATAGTGCAGCAAAATGAGAGCAATACTACCTCTCTTGTAGGGCTGTTCCGATGTTAATAATAATTTGAAAATGAATAAAGTACTACATGTGACTAACAGGAGCCTGCCTTTAATTATGCCGTTGAGGATACTGAACACTGGAGACCGCACAGAAAAGGATAAGTTGAAGTATAAGGGTTTGGAGCACCTTCCCTATCAAGAAGAATTTTTTGTTTGGAAAAACAAAGATAGAGGACATGCTAGCTAGATGTTTATCAAATTATGAATTGTGCTTGGGGTGAAAGTGTCCTCTCTTGCACAGTACTAGAAGATAGCCACACACTCATACAATGGCCCAGCCGAAGCCAACTGCCGATCATAAGCCAAAGGAAGCATTTTTAATGCAGTGCATTATTAGAATCATTCTTTGCCATAGGATCTAGTGATGGTACTAGCTCACAGATAATTTTAATAGAGAATGTGATGCATTAATGGAGAAATCTATTAGCAATGATTATTCAAGACAGCCAAATACTAAATGATCTTATCCAGAGACATTACTTGTCTTTTGCATCTAACTAGTGCTATCTTCATCATTCCTTGTTTGGTGTGTCCAGCTGGCAACTGAGAAATTAACTGCAGAGCTAGACTATGGTTTGGTCAATCATGTTTAAGGTTGTTATGGCTTTTGGCTGCATTCACATCTTTATAATTGTGTAGTAGTACATTAAAAACGTAAGAGCCCTGCTGGATCAGGCCAAAGGCTCATCTAGTCCAGCATCCTGTATCTCACAGTGGCCCATCAGATGCCTCCAGGAGCACTCAAGACAACAAGTTACCTCTGTCCTGTTGCCACTCCCTTGCATTCTGGCATTCGTAGATAGGCTACATCTAAAACCTGGAGTTACATATAGTCATCATGGCTTGTAACCTGTGATGGAATTTTCCTCAATAAATCTGTCCAATCCCCATTAAAAGGCATCTAGGCCACAGGCTGCCCCCCCCCCACGTCCTGGGGCAACGAATTCCACAGATTAATTTCTGTCCACTACAAATGAAACCTTTCCCAAGTATACATTATAAAAAAGCCATAATTTGAGTAAGCCCATTTAAACAAGGTTGTGAATGCTTCTGGATAAGGTATGCCCTGGTATCCACTGATTTGTTATCCACAGTTTCAGTTATCCATGGATACTGGGATGCAGATAAAAAGATAGAGGAACAAATCTCTTTTTTTTAATCTTGTTGCAGCAAAATCACTGATGTTCCCCTATCTTTAAGGAGTCCCCTAGTATCCACGGTGGGGACCAGAAAGGAACCTCAGTAGATACCAGGGCATGCAATCTCCAAGTTCCCTTTTATCTCCTCTTTCCCTCCCTCACAGTCCAGTGGGCCAACCACCTCTCAGACAGGTTTCCTGCTTCTAATATATTAGAAGCCAGAGGCGTACCAGGGCGAAACCGCGCCCATGGCACGCAACGTCGTGACGTTGCGGGGTGTGGCTTCAAGCCCCGCCTCCTTGTTTTGCCCGAACAGTGGCCAAGGGAAGCCGCGCACCTCTCAGGCAGCTTCCCCTAGCTGCTGGTTGGGCACTTTAAAGTGCTTGCGCGGTGGCCAGGAGGAGGGGAGACACTGGCGAGCTTCCCAGCTCAGGGTGCAGCGGCGGCTTCCCTGCCCTGGCTGCCGGTCGGGCAGTTTAAAGTGCTCGCGCAGCGGCCAGGAGGGGAGACGCCGGCGCGCCTCCTGGGGGCACAAATTTGTGGGCGGGGCACCATGCCAATGGTGCCCCCCACCTTATGGTGCCCAGGGCTCGTGCCCCCCGTTGCCATACCTTAGAAATGCCTCTGGAAGAAGCTTTTATTATTCCCCTTTATGTTGCTGGCCAGGCATTCTTCAAAGACTTTCTTGGCCTCCCTTATCACTGTCTTACATTTCTTTTGCCAGAATTTGTGTTCCATTTTATTCTCACTAGGGCAAGACTTCCAATTACAGAAGGAAGCTTCCTTGCCGTTTACAGCGTCTCTAACTTTTATCATTAGACATGCAAGCACCCTTCTGGATCTATTCAAGCCCTTCTAGAGGCACTCCTTCTGTGCCTCTAGTACAGTTGTTTTAATTAGTCTCCATGCTCTTTGGAGAGCTTGCACTCTTTTTACCTTCCCTTTCAATTTCTTTTTAACTAGCCTCTCAATTGAGGGAAATCCACACTTTGGTAGTCAAGAGTTTTTGTATCAGATTTGCTTGGTGCTCTTCCCCAGCATTCATGGCGATACAGATCACAGCATGGTCACTGTTCCCTAAAGGCTCAGTAACACTGACATCCCTAACCAGGCCCAGAGTACCACACAATATTAAATCCAGAGTCACCTCTCCTCTGGTGGGCTCCATGACTTGCTGCTCTGAGGCACAGTCATTTGGCATATTCAGGAGTCCAGCCTTTCTTTTTTGACCAGAGCAGGAGTTGACCCAGTCTATATGATTATTGAAGTCCCCTATGATTACAACCCTGTCCCTCTTTGACGCCTCCCTGATTTGTCAGCTTGATTCATTGATTCATCAATTTGGTTCAATCAATGTGATTGATTGATTGGTTTCCTCATTTCAAGGTCCCCTTCAAGTTTTTGATCTGGCAGACAATAGCAAGCCCCCACTACTGCACCACTGTTTTGGCCTGATAGTATGACCCACAGTGACTCTATGCTGGAGTCTGACCCACCTTCAGTGTCTACTCTGCTGGATTCTACCCCTTCTTTGACCTAGAAGGCCACCCCATCTATGCGACCTGGGCCTGTAGGATGTCCCGAACAGAGAAACAGCCCGATGCCATGCATGTCTACTGAGAAGCAATCTCCACTGGGTTCAATGGAATCGACTCTCCAAGAACTATGTGTATTGCAGCGTAAGAAGACTGCAACCCCATGCACATTTTCGGGGGGGGGCAGCCCTCGATTATCGATTATCGTGCTAGGGGGGCTGTGCCCTAGCCGCTCTAGAAGCGATCTTCTTGCAAGGCTTCGCTTGCGTCTCAGGCACTGCCCCGCCCCTCTCCTCCAGCCAATCCGATTCAGCCGGGGCGCCACATGGTGCGAGGAAGCAGCTGCCGTGTATCTCATTCCCTCTGCTTCCAATCATGGCCACCGAGAGCCCACTGGAAACTCTGCAAAGAGAAATCACTTGCTCCATCTGCCTGAGCTATTTCAAAGAGCCGGTGTCGATCGACTGCGGGCACAATTTCTGCCAGTCGTGCATCACGCAGTGCTGGGGGAGATCGGAAGACGAGAACACGTCCTGCCCCCAGTGCAGGCGGTGGTCCCGCAAGAGGAGCTTCAGGCCCAACCGGGAGCTGGGCAATGTGGTGGAGGTCGCCAAGCGGATGAGGCTGGAAGCCGCCTCTTCTCTCGGGAGCCTGCGGCTGTGCGACAAGCATCAGGAGCCCCTGAAGCTCTTCTGCGAGGAGGACGAGATGCCCGTTTGCGTCATCTGCAGGGAGTCCCGCACGCACAAATTCCACCCCATGCTGCCCATCGAGGAAGCGGCTCAGGATTACAAGGTAAATCTGCAGCGGCGCTCTGCTGGTTTGTACCGGCTTCATTTAACCCTAGCGACACAGGAAGTGCAGAAGCCTCCTCATCCTTCCCCACACACACCCCCAGGGGCAGGGAGCAGTGGCATTCCTACAAGATGCTAAGTTTTGCAGGAGCCTGAGCTCCTGGGAAAAGCGGCCCCTTTTACAGCCGTTCGCGGCGAGGGCCCCTTTACTCAGGAGCTCAGACTCCTGCAAAACTTAGCATTCCCCCACCCCCGCTCAGGAACGCCACTAGTAGGGACCTAAACCTCTGCTTAGTCATCCACGGGATAACAACTGGCTACTGGCCCTTCCTCTTCTCCACGACCGCCAGCTACTAGCTCTGACTTGTTCTAAGCCGTGTGATCTACCTTATAGGGTTGTTGTAATGACAACTTTGCTAATACAGCCCAGCCACTCCAACCCTTTCCGATGAGCAGTGCGCCGTCATCGGAGGCAGAGCCCTTTTCTCCTGTGATGACGCAGCGGCTGTGGACCTGACCCTCCCCACCTTGTCTTTGTAACTTTTTAGGTGCCGAGCGAAGTCTGATATTTCGCTTTGGGCGTGTCGCTTTGTTTGTTTTGCCTACTGATTCCCCCCCCCCGCGCTGTTGTGTGTTTGGCCTGGTTCGCCTCCATGTTGTTTCTTTGAATCCTTACCTCCCGAGTGATCAGTATCGATTGTTTTAGTGCTTTAAACTGCTGGTTAGATCATTGATTGTTTGTTGCTATTGTTGTTGTTCTAATGGATTTTTATTTATTCATTTAACATCTCCCGCCCTTCCCCCACTCCTGCATCCAGCAGAGGTAATTTCATTGCCATTGGTTATGAAAACAATAACATTGCAATTACAGAATTTTTAAAATGCATAAATGCCAAACTAATAAACACTCTGTGTGTGTGTGTGTGTGTGTGTGTGTGTGTGTGTGAGAGAGAGAGAGAGAGAGAGAGAGAGATGGTGGTTTTGTAACTAGATTTTTTTTTTTGCCACCAAGAGAAAAGGGGGAGGGCGAAACTGACAATCAGAAAGAAATAAGCACCTGTGGAACACCCAAAAGAAATGGGTTCAACATAATGTCAAACAAAGGACAAAGAGTGCCACATCTGTAGTGCCACCAGAGCCTCTGAGGGGAGAGGTATAGGGGATACATATTACCTGGGCACAGGGTCAAAAAAGGGGCCCAGGAGCCAAATTCCTGTGAGAAGGGAAGGGGTTCAAAAGAAACTTGGTACCCCCTGATAAAATTCCTTAGTGCCATCACAGAGCAGGCCCTCCCATATGTTGCCGCCTCTCAAAATTCAGACACCAGCCGCACCTGCAGGGAGCCCCCATGCTCCCGGCTTACTGAAAGCCATACTGAAGGGCAGGGTAGTTTTTGTTGGTTTCTATTTGATTTAAAGAATCCATTAATGGATTCAGAAACAAATTACTGAATGTGAGTGGAATCTGTGGCATGTCACAGGAATGGCTGGAAAATCGTATTTGGGAACTTTTAATACAACTTGCTTATGTACATGCCATCTCTTACTTAAAAAAAAAACCTATATAAAAATGCTGTTAACTGAGATACAGAAATAGCAGAAGGAAATGTTGTTCAATATCCAAGTATACAATGTGATACATACAAAAAATGAAATGAGCAGCTCAATCCTAACTTGTTCTGGAACAGGTAGGCCAACTGGAGTGCAACTTGAGTAAGGGGTATTTTTCCCATTATCCCATGTCATGCTATAGGGGCTATAGCATGGGGCTACTTGGATCTGCACCAGGTAATTCGCCGATGCAAATCCGAGCAGCTCCCCCGTAAGGCTGATCCAACCCCATTCCCGATCTGCCCTCCCCCACCCAATAATGCCCCTGGAACATCCTCCTGCTGCCCTCTGGCGTGAACGTGCCTGCTTTGGATGCAGATTCAGCATCTGTAGGGAGGCAGAGGCTTCTGGACCAACCTAGCTGGCTATCAAGGAGGTGTAAACATGCTTTACGGCACATTCATGACACTGCTAAGCCGGTGCAAGTTCTGATCTGCCAAATAGGATTGTACTCTTAGTACCAAAAAATCAGTTATCTCAGGAATCTCATTAAGCTGTTTTAGTTAGAATCAGGGTGGATTTTAAAAAAAATAAAAAAAATTGGATTTTGTTAATTTAAATTGGATTTTTTTATTTTTATCAAATTTATTTTAATAAAATGCTTTTGGAGTAAAAATCTATTTAAAGATAGTTTTCTATTTAAGATACATTAATAATTTAGTTTACTCAGCATGAAATGGAGCCTAGTTATGTAGCATGAGGCTGTATATTCTGCAATATTTACATTTTTGGTAAACTCATTCAATGAATCCAAGCTCTGCAAGCTGAGATAATATGCACTGCACTGATGCATTCACACAATTTCACAGTAACCATGAGATAAATCATAAAACAAAACATGTTTAAGCAAATACAGGAATATGTAATATAATGTTACTGTTTTAATTAAAGAATTTGAGTAGTTCTCCAACTATGTGTGATTAACCTATTAACCTAAAATCAGTTCTGATATCGCTGTTTTACTAACCTGACAGCTTATTATTCTAAATAGGAAACCTTCATTTTGTTTGCAAATAATAATATTAAAGATTCTAACTACCAGCAAGAATGAGTCCTTACATTTAAAGAGCACCTGTCATTTCAGATCCATCATGGCAGTGCTTGTTAGCGGGCATCCACTCACCTGCTGCCCGCCACATCCCTCACCTTGTTGTGTTACTAATGCATCACCAGTGAATACTGCTGCATTAAAGTGAATGGGACTGTCAGTGAGTCAACAGTGGGTCAGAGGAGAAGCTACTGAGGGACAGAGGTGACAGTTGCTCTTTAAAAATTATGATTTAAATCGAGTTGATTTAAATCAAGCCTTTTTACTAGTGATTTAAATCGTGATTTAAATCAAATCCACCCTGGTTAGAATTATCATCTCATAGCAGACAGCCCCCCCCCCCAAAAAAAAAATCTGGTCAGTGAACCTTAAGGCAGTGAAGGTCAAATTTGCATTTCCAAATTTGGAAATTTGCATCTTTTCCTGTGTGTGATTTGCATCCTGTCCTGGTTATTTGCATCCCGCTATAATTCGGCAAGAAACCCCATGTTATATATCCTAACCCCAGATTTCTGAGTAAATATGCACAGTATTGTGCTGCAAGTCTTCTTAATAGCCAATGGCTCTCACAAAACATTTGGGGAAAAAAACTAAAGATTCCTCAATGCCTTCCAAATGTGTCTTTTGTCTGTGCTCAGCAACAAGTTGCTGCCCAAGTGAAAGCTCTGAAGGAAAGGAGAGACAAGCTGAAGGAATCAAAGGAAGACTTGGAGTGCAGAAGCCAGGCTGATCAGGTACCCGCTTGTCTGTTGTCTGAAAGACCTACGGATAAAAAAAGATGCCCATTTGGGGGTGGAGGAGTGTCTTTGTGCCTCGGATCCAGGTTTACATTTCTAGCAGTGCTTCCAAAAATCCTATTAGGAAGTTGGAAACCAGGTCAGTGTTTGCATGGGTGGGCAATAAGAACATAAGAAGAGCCCTGCTGGATCAGGCCAAAGGCCCATCTAGTCCAGCTTCCTGTATCTCACAGCGGCCCCACCTGGTGCCCCAGGGAGGCATGAGACAACAAGGTGCTTGGACGACAGTGTTGCAGAGATAGCTGCACTGCCGCCACCAAGAGGCTTTTTCACATTCCTGGGGCGGGTAGCTCTGGCTTCCTGCAGAATCCTTGAAGGCTTGCAGCCCCCCTCTGATCTCTGCAGCTTGTTTACCGAACGCTTATTTCCAGCGGTGTTATGCTGCCAGAACGCAACGGGCGGGCCGTCGATCACCCGGATGTCCTGCCCAGCATTCCGGCACATAACACCGCTGCTTATTTCCAATCTAAAGCTACTTCCTGTTTTCCCTGAAGTAACTTTGGGTTGGAGATAAGTTTTTTGTAAACAAGCTACTGAGGAGGTGGGGGGGGGGGCTGTGATCACCAGCACTGCCCCCCCCAGGTAAGTGAAAAAGCCCCTTGGTAGCAGCAGTGCTGCTATCTCTGCAGCACTGTCTCTGCCATCGGAGCAGTTTCTCTCCCCTTAATGAGGAATGCCCTGCTTCATGTTCCCCTGGTGGGTAGTGACCCACCAGTTTGGGAACTACTGGTTTAAAGTATACATTTATCCCTAGGGCACTATTATTCTGTAACAGTACGTTCAGTCCAATTGGGCTATTTAGTATGATGTGACAATCTTTAATGCTGCTGTGTTGAGATTTTATTGCACTTTGGTCTGGTAGATATTTCTCCCTCTTGCGGGCTGTATGATTTATACCCCTACTTTTTTAAGTAAATTGCCCAGGCTTAGGGCGCAATCCTAAACTGAGTTAGACTGGCATAAACTAAACCAGCACAGTTTGGCCAGCATGAGGGCCACTGTCAAGTATGTTTGGACCACTTTCGGAGTCAGGGAGGCCAGCACACAGCCATGAGCCATCCTTCCTGACTCCCAGAGTGGTCCAAACATGTTTTACCCTGGCCCTTGTGTGGCCAAACTTTGCTGGCTTAGCTTATGCCGGCCTAACTCCAGTTTAGGATTGCGCTCTTAGTTAAGCTACTAGAGTATCTGAGATTTCCCCACTTCCCTTTGGCCTTAGTCTTCTGTTAATTACAGGATGATATACAAACTGAGAAGCAGAAAGTGGAAGCTGAATTTAATCAGATACATGAATTCCTGGAGAAAATTGAGCGGTTCCTGGTTGTCATGCTGAAAAGGTTTGACAAGGAGATTGTACAGAGGAGGGATGCGGTTGCGACCAGACTGTCCACGGAGATTGCGCACCTTGACGCCCTAATCTGTGAGACAGAGGAGATATGTGAGAAGCCCGCAAGTGAATTCCTGCAGGTGAGACTGTCCTTGCGCTTCCTGCGTTGTTGTTTCCTGTGCTTCAGTACTAAAGCCTGGAATTCAGGAAATGGCACTTTCAGAAACTAAATATATTACTATGCTACAGCCACTTGTTTGGAGTGTTTCAAAAGCAACAAAGAGGGAAGCTTCAAGTCACACTGGAAGTGTTTTGTTTGTTAAACCCAGTTTTGCAAGTTATGTAATCATGAACGCCTTTATTTGACCAGAAGCTTGCATGTCATAGCTGCCCAACAACTCTGTGACTGAGATGGGATTTGGATCCAGGTTCTAGTCCAGAATCTGTCTGCTTGACATATTCTAGGTCTAACCTATTAGAGGAGTGGTTCCCAAACTGGTGGGTCATGACCCATCAGGGAAACCGGAAAAGGGTGATTCCCCTTTAAAGTGGAATGGCCCAGAAATCAGCAGCAGCACAGTCTCGCTGCAGAGCAGGGAAGGGATTTTTCAGCTTACCTGGGGGTTGCTATGGCTCTCTGGAGGGTCAAAGTAGCCTGCAACCCCCTCTGCAGCCTTCCTGGCAGCTCCAAGTTGCTAAAAGAGAGGGGGGAACCACTTCCTGTTGTTTTTTCATGAAACCGGAAGTGGTTTTTTCCTCTTATTTCAGCAGAGCTGCCAGGAGGGATGCAGAGGGGGTCTCAGGCTCCCTGGACTGTCCGCAGAGCCTTGTCCGCAGATTGTGGAGATTATGCTGCTGCTCTCCCCCTCCCCTCCCCATGCAAAGACTTGCAGTGCTCCCAACTCCCTTTTAGGAGTTTGGGAAGCACTGTATTAGAGGTTAAGAGAGTGGCAGCAAAAAACCAGGATCTTCTCTTTAGTTGCACCAAAACTGTGGAACTCCCTCTCAGATTAGTTAAGAACTGCCACCTCTTCTAGCAGTGGGGATTAAAAATCTTTTTCTTTAGAATAGGGTTTTAGTTATTTGGGGTGGGCATGTTGGGAGGTTAAAAGCAACCACAAAACCCAAGGTAAAAACAGTAATCTTTACCTTGGGTTTTGTGGTTGCTTTTAACATCCTTTCAATTGCTTTTTTTTAAAATCAGCAGTGACGTAACACTTTATGCGTTGTACCCTTTGCCATCTGTTGGGTTGTGCCACTGCTGAGGGCTTTATTTTATTGGCTGTATTTTGTGTTTTACTTTATATTTTAATCTTTGCGTTTACAGCTGTTACATTTGTATATTTATTTCTGTATTTATTATTGATACTGATGTCGAGTGTTATCGGGGGAAAGGCAGGTTAGAGATCTTCTATTAAATGTTCACTGTACAGTACTTTTTGGAAATATTCCTGGCATAACAAGTGTGTGACTGATCTTCTTTCTCTTCCCCCCCCTTACTACAAAGGATATTAGGAATGTTTTGGACAAGTAAGTACTACCTTCACAAACTTGATTACTCTCTTTGTGGTAGGAAAAAGATGCCAATTTAGTCTAGATTCACATCAGCAGTGAAAACGTTCATGAACATGGTGTGCTATCGCAATATCGTAGGGCCCAATCCTATCCAGCATAGGAGCAACGGGTCTGAATGGCTACCACTGCATCCTATGCTAGATGCGAGCAGACTGGAAGACATTCATCCCCTTACCCTGAGTTAAGCACCAGCTTTCTGAGTCGGGCTTCTCAAGTCTGCACCAGCTATTTTACTAGCGCAGACTCGAGAAGCCCTGTGTTGGGCTTCTGAGCCTGACACGGGCAGCAATGGAATTCACAAATTGACAAGGGGAACGCTGGGCAGGACTTAGGCGGGACTTCCACTTGAGTGGCAGCCCGTCCGCAGCGTTCCGCAGCTGTCCTGGCCTCGGGGGGGCTCCCGCTCACCGCAGGGGACAGGTGAGGGTCGCGCCGGGTGCCTGGGCAAGCAGCAGTGGGGCGTGCTAACCAGGGGCGGCCCCCCCAAGGCCAGGACAGCTGCGGAACGCTGCAGACGGGCAGCCAATCGTGCGGAAGCCCCGCGTTAGTCCCGCCCAGCATTCCCCTTGTCAATCTGTGAATCCCATCGCTGGACACGGGGTATAGGATTCGGCACAGGCAGCCTGACCCTCCTCCTCCTCCTTGCTGCTGTCACCCTCCCCATGCTGCTTAGTGCTTACCTGTGCTCTGCTGGCGGCCAGGGTTTGATCTGCGGCATCGAGGGATAGCACAGGCCTCCCCGTCTGCACCAGTTGCTCTCAAGGTGTTACAAACGCGCCTTATGGCATGTTTGCAACACCCACCACCGGTAATGCAGCTACAGTACCGGGGATAGGTCAGCCTAGGATCAGGCTGCCCGCCATTAGATGGAGGTGGGCTCACAGACAGTGGATTTCAAGCCTTTCATGCTTAGGAAAAGCATGTTGTAACAACCTAGCACTTAGGAGTGGAAGCAGGAAGGCCTGCCGCATCCTGCTGGTGCTAGATCTGGAGGAAATGCATGCTGGAGCCAGTAAGAGATGCTCCAGGTAGTGCAAGGGCGGGGATAAGGTGTAGCAGGGAAGGGGGAGGGTGGACACAGGGTTAGATCGGGCCCAGCAGGGGGTGAGAATGGTGGTGCTGGTGCATACCAATTCCTATCCCTCTTCCTGGGCCTGAAAAACCAACACAGGGCAGCTCAGACTGGTGCTGGCTATTGAGCAGAAGCCAATCCAAGTTGCCCCATTGAGCGGACTGGGGCATTACACAGGGTAAGGAGTCAAATGTCCCCATACCTTGTGGAGACCTCAGCCTGCTTGACCTGCCACGCTGCATCGGCACAGGGTTAGGATTGGGCTCTAAATGCAAGTTTAGGTGGCTTTTGCTGAAGCTACAATATAATGGTTGCATGCTTTCCGTTGTAGATGTAAGCAGGGACAGGTGCTCCCACTGGCAGGAGCTTCTTCCTCTCCTACAGACCTGGAAAAGAAACTTGGGCATTTCAGTTTGAAGAATATTGTTGTCAAGGAGGCTCTGGAGAAATGTCGAGGTACCAAGAACAACTCTCTTCCTTCATTGTTTTCCCTTACTCCCCCCTTTGATAAAATGTGTGTGTGTGTAGCTTACAAGGTGGCAGACCAAGATGGTTAGTCTTAACTTTGTATATGTACTGTGCCTTGTTTTTTTTAGGCACTTAAGAAATAAGTCTGATTGGTTTTATTATGGCCACTTAAAATCTCCTTGTGGTACTGTTTTTGAGGAAAGGGGAATAAGAACGTAAGAAGAGCCCTGCTGGATCAGGCCAAAGGCCCATCCAGTCCAGCTTCCTGTATCTCACAGTGGCCCACCAGGTGCTCCAGGGAGGCATGAGACAACAAGATGCTTGGATCCCGTTGCCACTCCCTTGCACCCGGTACTCTGAAGTAGCCTACTACTAATGTAAGGAGGTTACAACCCATCATTACAACCCATCATTATGCAAAATGCTTGGGACCAGAAGTGTTTTGGGTTTGGGATTTTTTCCAATTTTGGAGTAATTACTGTCTGCCATATTATATTTGCAGAATATTTGGTGCTGTGACTCTTCCTGTCATTCGCTTGAAGCCCCGCCCCCTGCACAGAGCCTGCCTGCCCACTTGGCTCTTTGCTGCCTTCTGGGTTGCAGCCACCCAGGTCGCTGCAATAAAGGGTGGTGGGTTTTTTTTGGGGGGTGGGGGTGGGGGTTCCAAGATCCCACAATGCAATGTACGTGTGTGTAGACCTGAACATTTTGTGTTCTGCTTCCAAGAAGTACAATGTTACAGGCAGAATAAATTAAAAGAATAACCCTAACGAAATATTGATTTAGAGCAAAAGATTGGGGAGGTCAAGAACACAGAGTGGAGGGTATTTTGGGCAAGGGGGCATGGGAATACAGAAGGATGGGTTGTGCAGAGCACCGCATGGGCTTCCCAAGCCCACCATCTCAACATTTGTGCTTGTGACACAACTCTCCTTTGCTTTGGCATGTCGGAAGCTTGTTCCATTTGCTTACAGTCACTTTGTTGATAGCAGCTACACTGATATATTCAGTATCCTGAAACACACCTTTCCCCTCAAGCAGCCAGAATGTTAAAATGCCCCTGAACATTCTGTGCCAGGTCCTCTTTGGCTAATGGTGCTGTTCTTTGATTTCTGAGTTTTCATAGATACTATATGTTTTCCAAAGCTTAGAAACCATCTTCCAGTCACAGGGGCTTGAAAAATATAATCTTAGAATGTTGGAACTGAAAAGGATTTTGAGCATCAGTGCAGGTAACTATTGCACCATCTCTTGCAGATGGTCATTCAGCCTCTGTTTGTAAACCTCCAATGAGACAGACCATATCAGTGCCAGACAACTAGGACCACTAAAGCCTAGTTGGGCCTAAGAGTGCAATCCTAACCTGGAGTTAGGCCGGCACAGTTAGGCCGGCAAAATTTGGCCAGCACAAGTTTGGTAAAGCACGTTTGGACCACTCTCAGAGTCGGGGAAGATGGTGCCTGCCTGTGTGCTGGCCTCTCCGACTCCTGAGACTGGTCCAAACATATTTTATGGAGTCCCTTGTGTTGGCCAAGCTTCACTGGCCTAATTTAGGATTGCGCTCTAAATCTACTTCCCTGTAATTTCAACCCATTGGTTCTAATCCTCTGCTCCAGAGGCACAGATAGCCTGTTCTCCCCTTCTTCTGTGTGGCATCCCTTAAGATACCCATCATAATTCCTTTTAATCTTTCTCCAGGTGAAACATACCAAGCTTTTTAACCGTCCTTCATAGTACTTGGTTTCCAGACCTCTTTCTATCGGGCAGCCCAGTCCTATCCTTCCTGCTGCTCACAACTCCAGCGGTGCCGAAATGCCTACAGCTGAATCCTGTGGGTGGCAGGACACCACTGCTGTGGGTGGCAGGACACCAGAGCTGGCATTTTGTCCGAGGACAAGCTTCCGTGGTCATGTGGCCGGCATGACTCTACGCCGTAGCGCATGGAACACCGTCCCCTTCCCACCGAAGTGGTCCCTATTTATCTACTTGCATTTTAGGTGCTTTCGAACTGCTAGGTTGGCAGGAGCTGGGACAAGCGACGGGAGCTCACTCCGTCATGCAGTCTCGAACTCCCAACCTTGTGGTCGAAAGCCTAGCAACAGCGGATTAACTCGCTGCGCCACCACGTCCCTATAGGATGGGTATAGGAATGCATTTGGTTTCCACGGTTTCAGTTACCCATGGATACCATGAATACTGGAACGCTTATTAAAAATATAGGGGAACATTAAACAAATCTGTTTTTTTTAACCTTGTTTCAGCAAAACCATTGATGTTCCCCTATCTTTGAAAAGGCATCCCCAGTATTCACGGTTTCAGGTATCCACGGGAGTCGGGGGGGGGGGGGAGAACGGAACCCCAGCAGACACTGGGGCACTCCTGTACTTTCTAGCCTTCATTTTCCCATTGTATGTAGAAGTGTTTCATGGGAGACTTTGTCAAATGCTTTGCTGAAATCTAGATACCGTGTGTCCACAGTCTAGCGGTCACTCTGTCAAAGAAGGAGATGGGATTAGTCTGGGACTACATGTTGATGCCCCCATGCTCGTTCCTAGGAATCAATCTGTTATTTTCCAAAGTGCTCACAGACATTCTGCTTAGTAATCCGTTCCAGAATCTTTCCAGGCATTAATTTCAAGCTGATAGATCTATAGCTTTCCAGGTCTTCTCCCCCCTCTTAAAGAAAGGGACACAGTTGCTTGTCTTCATCTTACCTGTTCTCCAGGAATTCTCCAAGATTATGGATAGAGATTGTATCTGCATTCTTCAGTACCCTGGGAAGTAGTTCATTTGGTTTGGGCACTTTAGTTCATTTCTTTACCTATCTTTAGCTGTAATAGTCCCAGTTGCTCATTAGTGCAACTGTTGTTATACTGGGCCTCCTCCCCGTTGGAGAAAACAGATGCAAAATAAGAATTAAGCAGCTTTGCTGTCTTGCCAACCTCTGTTAACACTTCCCCATCTTTTCTAAGCAACAGGCATACTATATCATTCACCTTTTTCTTTCAAACGTAGGAAAAAACGCCTTTTAGTATATATATATTTTTTTGGGGGGGATCCCTTGCCAGCCTTAGGAACTACAAAGAGGGAAGAAGAAAGTTGAGATGGTTGACAGGCCAAATTCTACTTTAATACCAGATTCCGTAATTCAGTGGTCTTCAACCTTTTTGGGGGGCCATGACTCCAATATATAAAGTATATCACTGGGGACCACATTGTCAATCCTGCTCCCTCCCAGGATCCTAGTTGCCCACCCCTGTCACTGCACGCTCCAAACACTGTTCACTGTATAGTAACCAAATATTCTTATTAGAGAGAGCAGAAAGTTACCATGAAGCCCAGCACTAGTGAAAGCTCTTTTAGCAGAATTGCCAAGAACCTGAGCTGGACTGGGACACCATCTCTTGGTATCTGAAAGGGCACCCCAGATGCCTCCCCCTTTGCCTGGTGGTGGTTTTGTCCAGTGGTGTTCTACCTTTTTCATTCCTGTAAGTTGTTGTGATCCCACAATTGAGGCTTAGCAACCCCGTTGGGGTCCCGACCCCAAGCTTGAAGAACACTGTTTTAATTGATGTGATTCCTGCCTTTGCTATCACACCCCACCCAGTTTCCCAGAGAGAACATTACTGGAAGTACTTGTACACTCATACCTCTGTTGCCTCTGGCCCTGCAGTGCTGGACAGCTTTAATAGCCACTCTGAATGCCCTTTGGGGAGAAAAAGTGGAGTATAAATTCACTAAACAAATAAATAGCTTCATTAATGCCACTATTATTCAGCCACAAATGGCGGAGATTCTTGACTCTTATATTCTTCTCCTGTCTCCCTCTAGAGACAATGATATCTGAATTAGCAAAAGCAAGGTCAATGGAAACCTCGGCTAAACAAGGTGAGTTAGCTTCTTTGCTGGGATAGTCTTCTCCTGGGAAGATCAGAATCCCATGTTTCAGCCTCCCCACAAAACTCCCAGAATTGGCTTTGCATGCTGTGGTGATGGATGATGAAAACGCTGGTAGGGGAAGAGTTGCACAGGAAAAGGGGAGGCCCTTGAACACTTACCTGACTTTTGTGTCTCCCCCTCTTTCTCCCCAGTCGGAAGATCGAATAAACTTGTTGCTGGGCAACACTTGGAGTCAAACCCTTGGAGTGAAAGAAAGGAGTTCTTGGCTCTTATATACTTACTTGGCTTGCATACAAACTTGGACTGTTGAGATGCTGCCTGTATGTTGGGATTCCTGAGGCTTTTGTGGGACTCCCAAGTGGAGATTCACCTGAAGGCTCTTGGGCTCCATTGACAGAATCTCCCACAGTGCACACCAGACAGACACATTAGCCGCTGGACAGAACCACCCTTAAGAGTTGACCTTGGACACCCAGGTTCCCATGAGTCAGACCAGTAGCGTAGCCAGGGTACGGCACGGTAAGTATTACAGGCGCCATAGCATTCCATGCCCCCCCCCCTCACTGATGGAGCCATTTGGGGCTGTGACAGTAACGTGCAGGCACTTGCTGGACAAGCGACAAGCAACTGCTTCTTGCCGTTGCTGCCCCAGTGGCTCTGACGGCAAGGGGGAGGGGCCACGTACATGACGTGTTGCGGTGTCTGTAATATCGTGACACCCTCCTCTAGATATGCTACTGGGTCAGACTATTTAATGTTGTAAGCCGCCTTGGGTGCCCGTGGGCAGAAAGGCGGGATAAAAATTCAATCAATCAATATTTGTGTCATGCTTGGTTTTTCTTTCTGTATGTAATGCATAGGGTGGGGGGCTTTAACCCTCCCCTCTAGCTGTGGTCTCTATCTGGATGCATGTCTTCCTGCAGCGCCCCCCTCCCACATCCGGTATTTGCCCTGGGAGCTTTTGTTCCTGGGCAAATAGCACTTGTTCAAGGGGTGGATGGCTGATCAAGACTTTGCCAGGGGGTGAACTGGGCTCCAACTGTTTACATTAGGAAAAGGAAGTCTGCCAGGCCAAAGATGTGTCTATATCTGATTGGTAGGCAGCCTGGGCAGTAGAAATTGAGGCCTAGCCAGGATAATTCTCCACCTCGCTCTCTCACTGCCTCCTGATTTCTGCCTTTATTCCATTCTATTTTGCATCACCCCATAAAATCTTGGGATTTCCTCATGGTTGACCTCTCCTATCACTGTTTGTTTTTCTCCTCAGCAAGCATTACTCTAGATCACAACACAGCCCATCCCCTCCTCGTGGTGAGCGAAGACAAAAAAAGTGTGAAGCGCGGAGCCATCATCCAGCAGGTGCCCAACAATCCCGAGAGATTTGACTCCACTCTCCTCCTGCTGGGCTGTGAGAGAATCTCCTCAGGGATCCATTGCTGGGAGGTGCAAGTAGGCGATGGGCATGACTGGGCTCTTGGTGTGGCCAAGGAGTCCGTGAAGAGGAAGGGGCCTGTCGCAGCTAACCCTGAGTCAGGGATTTGGGCTTTGGGGCTCTGTGGGGCCGAGTACAAGGCTTGCACTTACAGTGATACCCGACTGACCCTAGATGAAGCCCCAGAGAGAATCCAAGTCTTTGTTCATTACGAGAGGGGTTGGGTGGCATTTTTCAATGCGGATTATATGTCCCTAATTTTTATTTTCCGGTCAGCTAATTTCGGCGGGGAAAAAATCTGTCCTTTCTTCAAAGTGTGGGGTGTAAATACAGAGCTTAAAATGTGTCCTTGAAAAACTGTCTACATGGAACATGTTGGTCTCCTTATGTTCTGCAATTCCATCCATGCAAAATGTTCTGTGGCATCAATGGCGTTCCTATGGGGGAACGCTAAGTGTTGCAGGAGCCTGAGCTCCAATGTAACGTGGCTCCTCCTTCTTGCCTCCGCAGCGATTCGCTGCTCAGAGGCTTTGCTCTCCAAGCAGTGAATGGCTTTGGAGGTGAGGTGAGGGGCCTCGTTACACTCCTGCAACACAGCATTTTGCCCTCCCCCTGAACGCCACTGTGTGGAATCGCATGATTGGCACAAGATTTAACATTTTTGGCACCGGCTTCCAGCTTTCAGGATAAGTAATGGTGGATTTGCTCTGGATCTTCACCTGACAAGGTTCTTCCTATCCCTTTTTGTTGAGTATAATTGCAAAGAGGCAGTCTTCTCGGTTGTCATCAATATTTAGTTGCAGGCTGAATGTTAATATATTTCTACACGTTTGGATCTTGCATTAATTCAGCTAACACCCTTTATGTAACTTTAGCTTATTTAGGGCCAAAGTACATGTGACTTTAAATGTGCAGTTTTCCCTACCATGTATTGATTAAGTAGCAGCTGGGGGACAAGCAGGCATGGACAAGCAGGATGGGATCCATGGTGCATAGGTAGGGGTATTTAACCCTTTCTCCTCATGCTGTATCCCCAACAAAAATCTCCCCCACTATGGCCTGATATTTAATGTTTTTAAAAGAAAACGCACAATGGCGAACTGTTTAAAGTACAGTTGGGCCTTTTAATCGGCGGAGTTCCACTTCTAGAACCACTGTGGATAAAAAAGGGTGTGGGTAATCAAACCTACCTACTTTGCTCATATCCCCACCTTCTGAACCCTACTCTCTGAGGCATCTGGTGGGCCACTGTGAGATACAAGAAGCTGGACTACATGGGCCCTTGGCCTGATCCAGCAGGGCTTTTCTTACATTATAACCTGACTGGAGTTGTTCTCCAGTCAGGTCTGGATAGTTTTCTGAGGCCACGCTTGTCCACCTCTGGCCTTAGTGGGCCTCAGAATGAGCGTTTTAAAAAAAAACACTACTCTAGTTTTTGGTGAAAACCAGTTGTTGCAGGATTTTTTTTGCCTAAAAGGCCATACTGAGGCTGTGGGCAGATGCGTGCGGCTTTGGTGGTCTTCAGAAGAGCCTCTATAGGTGACTGGAGCACAGTTCCTGTTGCCTTTGGAGGCTTCAGGTTGGGCTGAATCTGGCTCAATGCAGGTTTGGCAGACCCACGTTGAGCCAGATTAAGATCCACAGATATAAAATCTGTGGATAATTAGACTCGACCTGTATTTTTATTTTGGCTTCTGAAGTGGACTTCCACCTCAAACATTTAAGATCTTGGTATTAGCAATTGGTACTTTATTCCACATTTCAGCTACTCATGTCTTTTCAAAAGTGTTCTTTCTTGGTAGTGTTGCTGCCTGCAGTTGGCTGATACCATAGTGGTCACCATTCAAGACCTACCTCCTTCATCCAAATTCAAATGAGGGTGTGGGCGCCATGTTCCTTACCCCTTGACCCAACCTCCGTGACAGGGGATGCTGGAGAATGAGGGAAGGGAAGTGGATTGTATTCAGGTCCAGCCAGGCTTAGGTTAGAGTGGGGAGGGACTAAACCTGCTTTTCTCCCCACTTTCTGAGTGGATAAAGGATGTATGGTTGTACATTCTCTGGCTATTTTCTAGAATTACTTTGGCTGGTTTGGATGGCTCACTTTAATTGGTTTTTAAATTGTGTTAGTTGAATAAGGGCCGCTGACAGAAATGGGACACCGCCATTAATGCAGTGATGAAGAATGGGAGGGAATCGGAGGAACAGAAGAAAGGGGTCTAGGCAGTTATTGGCGATTCCTCCTTCTCCTGGCCAACTGATCTTTTTGCAAGTCCTTTTAACCTGAAGCTGTTTAAATGCCAGGTTTAAATGCCAGGTTGGTTAATAATAAGGCTGTTTTTATCCATTATTTAATTCTGAATGAAGGTGCTGATTTGGCATGAGTGATGGAGACCTGCTTGGGAGGGGAGGGGGTAGCTCAAGCCTTTCCTTGACCCCACTTCATCAGAGAATTTCCTCTAACCTCCTGTTTTGGGTTTAGTGGCGACCTCATGCCAGGAGTTTCTTGATGACACTTTTTATTCTGAAACCCATTTCATTCTGATTTTTCTGGTACAGAAATAGCCTTGGTCACCTTGATTAATGAGCTGGGCCAGGACCTAGACCAGTGGTGGCGAACCTTTTGGGCTCAGTGTGTCATAACTTTGGAAAATTCTTAACTTGAGTCTGCTGGTGTGTCAACCCCTGCTCCCAAACAAAAGAGAAAATTCTTTACAGTCATTTATTTAAAGAAGGAATACAGTCCAGTCATATTTTCAATCCAGCCCTTCCTTTATGTATTACATAAAGAAACTTCAAATAATTACAAAAACGAAAAATGAGTTAAATAAACTCAGTTTTTTTTCAGGTGTTGGTGAATGCTGGTGTGTCACCCCAGATGTGGTGTGTCACCTTTGACACGCATGTCATAGGTTCGCCATCACTGACCTAGACAGTAGTGGTGCATCCCTGTTAGTTCTGTGGGACTTCTCAGTGACTTTCAATATCATGGTTTCCTTCTGGACTCAGAGCCAGGGTGGGTACTGTTTTGCAGAGGTTCCAGTTCTTCTTGAAGGCTAGATTCTAGAACAGTGAGGGTGAACCTATGACACGTGTGTCAAAGGTGACACCGTTAGGGGTGACACGTCAGTATTTATGAGTTTTTATTTCCACATTTTTCATTTTTGTAATTATTTGATGCATCTTTATATAGTACCTAGCACCACACATAGTATTTTTTGTTTAAATAAATGCACATAAAGAATGGTTTCTTTTTTGTTTGGGAGGGGGGTTGACATGCCAGTGGAGTCAAGTTACGCATTTTCCTAGGTTTTGATGCGCTGAGCCGAAAAGGTTCGCCATCACTGTTCTAGAAGGTGGTATTGGAGGGTTCATGTTCAGCCCCTGGCCTGGGCTTATTAACCTTTGGGGATCCCATGGGGTTCAGTTCTTTTCCCCATGTTGTTTATGTGAAACTGCTGGGGGAGAGAAAGGTGACATTTATCTTTATATTTCAATTCCATCTGGTGTACTGGATTGTTGTCTGGAGCCAGTAGTGGCTGCAGGAGGGGGTGATCAAGTGGAAATTAAATCTGGACAAGACAGAGGTGCTGTTGCTGAGGAAAATCTGGGGGGCCAATCCTAATCAACCTTCCAGCACTGACAGAGCAGTGCTAATGGGGCATGTGCTGCATCCTGCAGTTGTGTGTGTGTGTGTGGGGGGGCAGTCATAGAGGCCTCTTCAAGGTAAGTGAATGTTTGTTTCCCCTCCCTCAGAGCTGCATTGTTCTTACCCCAGTGCTGGAAAGCTGGTTAGGCTTGCACCCTGAAATGGGTTTACACTCCCTTTTCAAATAGCAGGTTTATAGCTTAGGAATGTTTCTGGACCTGGACAGAGTATCTGAAGGACAACCTCCCCACACACATGAAACTGATTACACCCAGGGCTGAAAGGGCTCCACTATGTGCTCAACCACTGACAGAACTACATCTGGCAGTGACATGGGAAAGGGCCATCACTATGATGGTGGTCAGGTTGTGGCCCTCAGGACATTGGGCTGGCACCTTCCTTGTTCCAATATGGGTGCCAGCTGTGAAGTGCGTTTTTATTGCATTAGGCTTTCTTGTAATTTACAGCCCATGGTTGGGTTCCTGTGGCCCTCTCGATCTGTCTGTTGCTGCTATTTTGTTTTTCTTTTGTTTTTAACGTACTGTATTTTATTTTTATTGTAAGCTGTCTGGAGCAACGTACAGGAGGAAAAAAATGTGTGGTTAAAAACTTTTAAATAAATACATACATAAATTATGTGTTCTCTTCTGGTGGTTTTTCCCTGCTATATTGCCTGTCTGTTGCCAGTTCTGAGTACTTTTTCTCAGGTTCGGCATGTGTCAGAGACATCAGGGCCCAAGGGCACATCTAGTCCAGCTTCCTGTATCTCAGTGGCCCACCAGGTGCCTCAAGGAGCACTCAAGACAACAAGGTATCTGTTGTGGATATATCTAGGAGCACCTGTATCCTGTTGCATCCGGCATTCAGACATTGGTTACTCTAAAACTTGGAGGTTGTATATGCCCATCATGGCTTGCAACCAGTGATGAATCTTCCCTCCATAAATCTGTCCAATGCACCTTAGTCCTATCTCTCTAACCGTCACTACCACAACACCCCGTATACACAATTCAGGGTGCATTCCTAACCTGGAGTTAGACCGGCACAGTTAGGCCAGCAAAATTTGTCTGTACAAGGGGCCACTGTAAAGCGCATTTGGACCACTCTCAGAGTCAGGGAAGTTGGCATATGTCTGCATGCTGGCTTCTCTGACTCGGAGAGTGGTCCAAACATACGTTACAGTCTCCCTGTGCTGGCCTAACTCCAGGTTAGGATTACACTCTCAGTTGGCAACATAATACTGCTCACACTGCAATGGAGGCAGAGGATGTCTACAGGAAATGTCCATCACCTCCCAGCCATAGAGTGTGTGTGTGTGTGGGGGGACGACGACACTTTGGCCTTTATTTGAATGGTGGAGATCTCATGTAGCTGTAGGGGACTCGGCAAACAGACTACTCATAATGACACTGAAGGTGGCCAAGGGAGGCCTGAAGGTTGGAACAGCAAGGCCAACAGGCAGTGATGGGGATGTCTCAGAGCAGCTCAAACAAGTCAGCCAAGACTTGACAAAAGATCTTGTTGCCTCCTTCACCGAGTCTCTGAACAAAATCACCCCAAAATCAAATTAAGTATTCTCTTATTGCATTCTTATGTTCTTACCTTTCATACCTAATTAAAGGTAGGACCTTTTAACAACTGTGTAGAAGAGAGAATTTTAGCAGGTGCAGGTCTTTTCATACGACCATAAGAAGTCCTCCTGGATCAGGCCACAGGCCTATCTAGACAGCTTCCTGTATCTCACAGTGGCCCACCAGATGCCTCAAAAAGCGCACAAGACAACTAGATACCTGCATCTTGTTGCCACTCCCTAGCATCTGGCATTCTGAGGTAAATTCTGAGGTAAACACACTGGTGGCCAGTCAACATTCTCCACAGCATTTCTCTTTGACAGCCACCAGAACCAGACACTCCTCTTCAGACATACAGGAACAGCCCCACTGGATCAGGCCACAGGCCCATCTAGACAGCTTCCTGTATCCCACAGTGGCTTACCAAATGCCTCAGGCAGTGCACAAGACAACAAGATGCCTGCATCCTGTTGCCACTCCCTTGCACTTGGCATTCTGGGGGCCTACTTCTAACATAAGGAGGCTGTACCACCCATCATGGCTTATAGCCCAGATGGACTTTTCCTCCAGTCTTTTCCTCCTTCTCATCTCACAGATGAAGAGCTGCACCTGCTAAAATTCCCTCTACGCAACTGTTAAAGATCCAGGAGCCCTAAAGTTGAAAGTTTGAACCCAAGTTCTTTTGGTACAATCCTGATCACTGCTGCTCACAAGTCTCAGTCCTCTTGCTTGGCAGGCGTTTGACAGGCACACAGCCTGCTCACTATTCACAACGAAGTCCTAGCTTGCCTTCCGCCAGCAGAATGAGCACATGTTTAGCAGGCACAAATCCAAGGAGCACACAGGGGAGTCCAGCCTCGCCTAAGCAGCATTGGATATGGCACAGGCCCATTGGCCTCCCATTCCAGCACTGCTTAGGATTGCACCCTGAGCATAAGCCAATAGCTGGCTTTCCATCTATAGTGCTAAAAAACATGCATAGTGGTGCACTGAAAACAAAACATTGCATAATTTACTTTTCTTACTACTGTACTTTCATGATTGTCATTTTACATTCCTGCTCAGGTTGGGCCACCGTATTGATTGAAAATTGCACAAGGATCCTGTGTCTGGGCAAGGATTTGAACTTGAGTTCCTCAGGTCCAAGTCCAACTCTAAACTGGACTGATCTGACATTGCTGATTCATAAACTTTATTTTAAAGCCTTTTGCTAATCTTCAGCTAGGGACAGGGACTGTTGGTGCATACTAAAAGTTAAGGATTAACTCTTCTGGTTAACATGTCTGTGAGCCAAGCCTAAGCATGTCTACTCAGAAGGAAGTCCCCTTGTAATCAATGGGGCTTATGCTTACTCCCAGGTCAGTGTGGAGAGGATTGCAGCCTGTGTCTCTTCAGTATGGAATTTGTTGCATATCTTTACTAGAATAACAGTGCAAGCCTATGAACGTCTACTCAAAACTAAGCTGTATTTAGTTTAATGGAACTTACTCCCAGGTAAGGATGTATTGGATTGCAGCCTCACTCAGTTTCAGAGTGTCAAGGGCTCTAGAGTACTAAAAGTTATAGAACTACTGGTATACAGCGGGGTTGGGCCTACAATTTGGGGGCCCTGAAACTTCCACAGGCCCCTTCACAACCAGCAACAAGGTGTGGATAACTACTGTTATAGGCCACAAAAAAATCAACTTGAGTTGTATGACTATCAGACTTCTTCTTCTTCTTCTTCTTCTTATTATTATTATAGGTGTGTTTTTTTAAACACCACATAAAAACACAAAACATTGCATTTTTTGGGTTAAAATATTTGAATACAAACAAAACACTGCATTTTGGTGTTTAAGCTATTTTCCAGAAATTAAAATAGATTACATTTCCAATTAGAAATAATACCATGGCTGAATCTGTGACACTATATCACCTGTATCATCTACCTGGTACACTTTTAAAGCATTTCAGATTAATAAAAACAGGAATGAGAATGTAGAATAAAAACATAACTCTGTAATGTGCTAGTTTAATCGAGAATGTTTTTTTTTTTAAAGCAATGTAGACTCAAGTCGCTTCATTAGGTCCTCCCCTGGTGGTGTACAGTGTAGGAAGGGCAATAGGGGCAACCACAAAGGGGTCTCACAACAGCCTCGTGCTTGACAGTCTGCTCAACCTCATCGCAGAACTACATTTCCCACAGTTCCTCATGCGCGTGCGCCGGGTAGGACGGGCTAAGCGAAAGGGGAAAAACACGACCCTGAGGCTGATTGCTGGTCACTGCGCCGCGTGCACTGGTGTAGGAAGGCGTGCTCCGCCACAAGACTCCCTTCAATTGGTTCCCAGCAAGGCTTGTAACTCTGAACACGCAGCCACACGAGGGCCGTTGGAACTCCCCGGGACTTTCTCTTTCCTAGACAGCCAGAGCTGGGCTTGGACTGCTGTAAGTTTGCGTGCAGACGGGCTCTTCTTCGTTCGCGGCGGAAGAGAGAGAAGAGCTGGCGGACATGCTTGCAATATGATGTTCCTTTCTCCGGCTTGTTTCGTTTCAAACGTCCGCGTCTAATTCCATCCGGCGAGCAAAGGGTTACCGCAGAATAACGTCTCCCGTCGACGCCTCACTTCCGCTTTGCGCCCCGCTCGGGCCCCGCCTCTTCCTGGACGCGGCTCGGCCAATCGCGGCGCTCGCAGGAAGGGCGTCCCGTTGTCCTCGCTCGCAGTCTCCTCGCGCGCGGCCGGCGTCATGAGCGGCTTAGGCTTAGGCGGCGGCATGTCGGCCGAGCAGCTCCTGCAGCAGAGGCTCCTCCGCAGCCGCCTGCGGGGCGCGCAGCACCCGGGCGGCAGCGGCATGGGCGGACCCCTGCCGCCGCCGCTGCTGCTCCCGCAGCCGTCGCCGCTCTCGCCGCCGTCGCCGCCCGACTCGCCCCCGCCCGGCACGACGCCCGCCGAGATCCCGGCCGGCCCGCGCTTCCCCAGCGAGACGTGGTGCTCCTTCTGCCGCGTGTACTGCCCGGACCCCGTGTGCCTGCCCTGCGGCCACAACTTCTGCACGCCCTGCATCGGGCAGCGCCTGGGCGAGCCCAAGATCAACATCTCCTGCCTGGAGTGCGGCGCCACCGCCCGCAAGAGGAACCTGCGGCCCATCAAGCCCCCGTCGCTGCTGGGCAGCCTGGGCATGGGGGTGGCGGACAGGCCCAAGCGGCCGCGGCCGGACCCGGTGGCAGTGCCCGTGGCGGCGGCGCCTCCCTCGGTGGGAGCCATGGCGGGGGGAGCGGGAGGAGGAGCGGTCGTCGCCCCGGCGGTGGTAGCGGTAGCGCCGCCATCGCCGGTCCCGGCCCCGGCCCCTCCGACGCCAGTGCCGGCGCGGACGCGGACCCCGACCCCGCCGCCGCTGCCGCTGCCGCCGCCGTTGCTCTCATCGACCCCGGCGCCGCCGACTTCGCCTCTGCCCGCCATGGCGGTGGCCACGGCGACGGCCGCAGCCATCGCAGCCAAGAGGGGACTGCCCGCCGCAGCCGCAGCCCCCGCCCCAGGGAACACGAGCGGAGAGAAGCTGTGCGAGATGCACGGGGAGGTGCTGCAGTTCTTCTGCGAGGAGGACCAAATGCCCATCTGCGCGCACTGCGATCGGTCCCAGGAGCACCGGGCGCACACCATCTTCCACGTGGAGAGGGCAGCTCGAGACTACCGGGTAAGGAGGAGGAAAGGGGCCGGCTCTTTAAAACGCAAGTTATCCATCTAGGCATCTGTCTGCACATAACAGGATATATACGTCGGTGGTGTGTATCCACGTGCATAGAATTTTGTACAGCCACCGTATTCTTCTAATATTGAAGCTCATGCACCCAAGTGGCAGCAGTGCCAAGAAAACACCATTTGTTTCTACTGTTACATGTGTTACTAGAAGTACCATTGAGTCTGTTTGGATGTTACCGTGGTACAGATGATTATGTGCAGAAAACTTCGAATTGGATTGCTTATTAAGAGTAGATTTGAATTTTTTGTTGGGTGTTACCAGGTTGGCCCTGTAAAGCTTGTGCCTCTCATAAGGGTGTACCAGATCAATATTTATAGACAGGACTGTATTTGTACCTGTGTTCTCAAGTGGCAACAAAGTGCTTCACCCTTGTGGTGTGTGAACTGCCAACTCAGGGGAGAAGAAATGGAATTCTTATCAAAGACAGTACAGTGGTGAAGTTAAGCAACTTTTGTGTTGAGAATAACAGGTGTGACTGCACCCCCAGGAGAGCAAAGCAAGTTTTCTTGCAAGCCTGTGTTTCTTTCAATAAATAATAGTCAAGGTTTTATCAGTGTGGGTTTAGTGGTGGTGTTGGTTTTCTTCCAAATTGCTTACTTTGTCCTTATAGTTAGAGGTGTTTGAAAAAGGTGAACCTTACTCAGAAGCAAGCCCATTCTGTTCAGTAAGACATGGGGCCCAATCTAATAGTTTTCCAGTGCTATTCAGCCATGCCAGTTGGGTCTGTGCTGCATCTTGCAGTGGGGGAGCAGTCACAAGGGCTTCCTCAAGGTGTGGGAACATTTATTTCCTTATCGCAGGCTTCATTGTGGCCACACTAGTGCTGAAAAATGGGAAAGGGTTGGGCCCTTAGGGTGTAATCCTATTTTACTCACCAGTAACAAACTCCTCAACAGTAATTGGAATGTGTGGTGTTGTTTTTGAATCACTCTGCAGTTTTCTTGGAGAAAGGGTCAAAAGACAGTCCCTGGTGCTTTCCGTCTTGTGGTCATCTCCCAAGAAAAGGCTTGTCAAATTTCTTTTATTGGTCATATTTATGTTATTGGTCATGACCCCTGCTAACTGGGCAAGAGGCACTTTTTCAAGTAGTGCTCCTCTTATATTGAACAGGGAGAGAGTAATTGTCCCTCTTCACCCCTTCACAATGTTTTTCTAGTGGCTGTTGCTGGTGGTGTCCTGCATTGTTTTAGATTGTGAGCCCTTTTGGGACAGGGAGCCTTTTAACTTTATTATTAGCCTGTAAACCGCTTTGTGAACTTTGTGTTGAAAAGCGGTATCTAAATACTATAAATGATGATGTTTTTAGCTGGGGTTTTGGAGTCTCTTATATTGATAGAATATTGCACCAGCTGTACTGTTGTCCGCTTATCCGTATGACAGGAGCAGAGTTGTAAATACAGGTGCCTAGCAACCTCAAAAGAAATGTTTATATTAAGCTGTCCGATTCAGTACAATAACCAGCCGAGGACTGAATGGTGTGCCCGATCTCTGTTTATCCTGCTACTTTCCTGTGTTTGGCAGAAGTATCATGTTACCTGTGTGTTCTGGATTCAGTGCAGGAACTACTGCCTACCAAGCTATGATGGCTTCTGGGTGGTACTCCCTCTTTACAATGCTTTGTTTCTG
The DNA here is from genome assembly GCA_029204185.1 of Lerista edwardsae. Lineage (NCBI taxonomy): Eukaryota > Metazoa > Chordata > Lepidosauria > Squamata > Scincidae > Lerista > Lerista edwardsae. Next base: position 575,332 of record JAJKFI010000004.1, read on the forward strand.
TCCACAGCCTTAGAAGCCTAGATCAGTGGTTCACTGGTTCTCAAGCTTTTTAGCACCAGGACCCACTTTTTAGACGGACAGACGATCTGTCCGGGACCCACCCGAAGTTATGTCATGGCCAATGTGGCGCCAGAGCCTGCTGCTTTCCTGAGAATGCAGCAATAAGTTGGGCTATTTCTCAGCCATTTTCCAATAGCAAAGTGAATCAGAAAGGGAAAAAAGCCTATTTACAATCTTGACACAAGCAAAACAACTGCACAGCCCTCCCCCTTTCCAGCATCCCATCTTCCCATCTTTTCGATATGGCTGCTCTAGGTACTTTGTGACCTACCTGAAATTGGCTCGCAACCCACTGGTGGGTCCCTACCCACAGTTTGTGAACTACTGGCCTAGATACATAAGTTGATAAAATAAGGTTTAAAAGAAGTGATGTTTAAGAAAGCAGCCAGTTCTAAAGCCTTTCAGAAGCCAGAGAGGGAGCAAACAGGACATTGAACAGGCAGGGAGGAAGTGGGACTTGATGATTCAACAATGCAATTTGTCCCTTCCTGTGCTCTGTAGCAGAAGTAAAATGAAATGTGCAGGGGAAGCAAATACATATAAATTACTAAATATTCATTGTGTGAAATTTGAAGTTGATGTAGAGTTTGTACGATCTTGCAATACTATTGCTAAAAAACTGCTCGCTATCCCAGATTGAGGGACGTAGTGGCACTGTGGGTTAAACCACTGCTCCTGGGCTTTCTGACCGGAAGGTTGGGAGTTCGAGACCATGTGATGGAGTGAGCTCCCATTGCTTGTCCCAGCTCATGCCAACCTAGCAGTTCAAAAGCACGTAAAAAAAATGCGAGTAGATAAATAGGTATAAATAGGTACCACTTTGGTGGGAAGGTAACAGCATTCCGTGCGCTATGGCATATAGTCATGCCAGCCGCATGACCACGGAAGCTTGTCCTTGGACAAAACGCCGGCTCTACAGGCTTTGAAACGGAGATGAGCACTGCCTCCTATAGTCGGTCACGAATAGACCATTCAATCGTGGGGAAACCTTTACCTTTACCTATCCCAGATTAGGAAGGAAGTATTTGTGCAAATTGTCATCTTTTTGTGGAAATGCTTTACCACTCTGGGTAAAGAAGTATCTTTTTGTTTTTTTAAAAAAGTACCATTTAAAAAAAGGGTAGCTCTTATATTTTACTGTCTCTATTCAGTTTGACGTAGTGTCTTCCTGTGGGGGTTTGCTGTCGGGTCATTCCATGTCAAATCATCACTCTTAATATTTTTCTACTTCACATTCTTAGGTTTTGATGAAACATGTCATCATACATAAAGATCCTATATAGTTATTGATGAAATGCACTGTTTTAAATTTTTAAGCTTGCAGAGAAACTATATTTAAGTCTAAATCGTCAAAATGTTATTTAAAAATAGCATAGTAATATTTTAACTAGTTGTGCATTGGACTCGGACTGAGAGATAGATTTGGGAGTGGTCTCATTTTAAAGCTCTTTTCATGAGCATAAATGTAAATGGGTCAAGACAGAACAGACTGAGAAAAGTAATATGCATGGAAACAACATTCATAAACACTGTACAAGAATTATGTTGTAGATAAAAAAATTAAGTTCAGTTAGAAAATTGTATGTTCTCCTGATCATATGTATGTGTTATCTCTCGTGTCTTATGATCCCATCATCATCCCCTCAAATTTTTTTGGTGTAGTTAGGCACAAGTATGAACTAATTTTGAGATTTTTTCAAAATTTGAAAAATGCCCGTTTTAAAGAAAAATTGATTTTAAAACTTTTAATTGAATTTTAAAAAATTAAAAACTGAAGTCAGTTGTGTTGTATATCATATGAAATCTCATGAAAAGAGCTTTAAAACGAGAACACTCTAAACTCTATATCTCAACCGTTGTTTGATGACTAGTTAAAATACCACTAGCGTGCCATCTTTTTGATAAAATTTATATAGCTGTAAAATTTCACACAATAAACATAGGCTGTTAAAATTGGCATTTTTGCATTATACCATAGGACAAATAAATACCTTAAATTTCATTAAAAATCTACGGAGGTCAGCTGGAAATGGTGTGATGATTTGACACGGAATGACCCCGTCATCTCCCTTGTTTCGTTTTTAGATTGTGAGCCCCTTTAGAATAATTTTTAACATCTGTTTTGTCATGTCATCATTTAAAAAAAACTTTTTGTTTAGAAAAGCAGTATATATTCTCAGTAATAATGGAGGTGGGGCATATTTGCATATACTGTATTTGCATATTTGTCATTTGAGGGCAAAGACTGCTTTGCTGCTCTTTCAGCTCTGCCTCCTTTCACCTCAAGTGATTTACTTCTGTTTACTCAGGAACGGGTTCAGACACAGCTAGAGATTTTGAAGCAGGAGAAGAACTCATTATGGAGTCAGAAGCTGACTGGAGAGAAGAAAATTCAGGAATATATGGTAAGTGCCTGGAGTCTCTGCCTGTAGCATCAGAGGTAAGGGGCTTAAAAGCTTTTTGCCAACATTAGAAGGGTCCAGCTCATTCTTCTCTAAACATTCCCTTTCCTCTTTACCAAATATAGTGGCCCCTGTTTTCAGTATGTACTTGGCGGTAGAGAAGTTTTCTGCTACTTAATTTCTGTGTGTGTTTTTCTGTGTTTTTTCTTAATTTTTATGCCTAATTTCTATGCCTTATTTTTTAATTTGCCTGTAATTATTTGCACAAGAGAAAATGTTTGTGCTTCTGTTTAGTGAGTTATTGTGTGATATGCAATCTAAAGAAATATTCTGATTTCGTCTTGCAGCACGCTCTCTCTTTGGAAGTGGTCCCTTGTCCTGGATTACAGTTTGATCTGGATAATGCCCCTCAAGGGGCTACTAAGCAGTTTCCTGTCCCTGTCAATGCCCTTTGCAGATTTAGCCTCCCTCTAGGCAGACTAGCCTTTTTGACAAGTCTAGGAACTAGTTTGTCCAGAAGGTCAGGTGCAGATTCCAAGCAATAGCTGAAAGTGCTCTTCAATACCTCCTGCCTACCTAGTGGAGGGAGGCAGAGCCAGGGGATGATGAGGGAGTAGTAGGAAGGTAATACAGGCCCATGTTATGATTCTTGGAGAACCACCTAGTTATCTTTACTCTGCTTTCCTTATCAGGTTCTACTCTAGTTCTATGCTTTCTGTTCGTATACTGTCCAAATGCCTTAATACAAACAGCCCTGTCTTGATTACTGTGTTAGGGCTATAATGACTGTGTGTTTTCTATGCCCTTTGAAGGCGCTCCCCAACCCTTTTTCCCCCCCACATCTCGCTTGTGATCATTACAGGAAAAGGTCCAAGCCGAGAGAGAAGAGATTGTGTCCGAATTTGAGTGCCTGCACCAGTTTTTGAAAGAACAGGAACAGCTCCTGCTAGCCCGACTAGAAGAACTAGACAAAGAGATAGTGAAGCAGAAAGACGAAATTGTCACCAAACTCTCAGATGAGCTTTCCCGTCTTGGTGATGTGATCGCCGAGATGGAGGTGAAATGTAAGCAGCCAGCAAGTGAATTTTTGCAGGTGAGGCTTCACTATAAGTAGAGAGATCGCTGTGGGGGTCTGAATTTCAGCCTGGCAATGGATTAAGTGTCTCCGGCATTGGAGCCCCCAGGTTCCAGAGTATGGGAGCTGTTCCTTCCTTGCCAGCGTTTGATTGGTCAAGGCTAGATCTTCCCTGCTGGAACTGGCAAAGCATTTGGTTTTTGTGTGTGCAGGGTACTGGTGGGGAGTGGGATACAGGCTGTAGTGGCCACCAGGGTCCCTTTGCTATGTGGATCCCCGTCAGTTGTCCAGGGCTGAAACTGGCCCTTGTAGGCAACCAGACTGTTCACTGAGAACCAAAGCCAGTCCAGTGATGTGGGGGCTCCGTTTTCCCGAAAATGTCCCACCGGCGTGGAGTGATGCGAAGCTCCATAAGAGAAAGACGAGGGCCTCTAGCTCAGCCCATCCTCTTGGAGTTCTGCAAGGAACAGCTGAACTCTGTGGCTCTTCCCCATTGTGGAATGCTATGACACCATAGCACTCTGCTGTTGGCAGATGTACTTCCAGGTCCCTCAGCCTGACCTGAAGGCTGTTGAGAAGCTGGCCTGGATGATCCCATTCCTTCAGGTTCATGCCGGGACACATCGGGTATGGCTGCCATGCAGACCTCTAGTACGTACCGCCGTGTTCCTATGGGTTCTCTCTTGAGGGTGTTTGGGTACCCGGGTTGCTGCTGTGGTTATGGGGCTGGAGTAGAGATCGCTCTTAAATTCAGCCTCTGGAATAAAGCTGAGTGCATGCTGTAAAGGATTCAGGGGAACGAAACCCAAGTAACGTGTGTTAGTGGTGAACAAGCGGGATTTTCTGGAGGAAAACAGAAGGGGATTGTTGGGTGTCTGTGCCTGCGAAAAAGCCTGCATTTTCTGGGATCTCCTTAGGGTCCTCCTGTGGTCCACTTCGTGGTGATCATCATTTCTAGCTATTCCAAGGATGTGAGGCTGATTTGTTTTAAAAATCGAGCAGCACCTCCTGCGCACTTGATCTCTTGGCACAGAAATCTTTTTTTTTTTTAATTATTTTGCAACCAGCTCTCTGATCACAAGCAACAAGGACAAGATTTTAGGTAACCTGTGTCGTGCAGAGAGCCTCTTTGAGGCACCGCTGGGTGTCGGCGAAGAGATGCAGCGCTCCTGGGCTGGGGGATTGGGGCCCCCTTGGGGGTCTCTCCTACGGGGCCTGGGCTCTCGAAAGCAGGGCGCAGTTGCCTCTGTGGGGCCTGACGTAGGGCACGCCCGCTTTTTGCCTGTGAAGCAGTGTGCTTACCAGCCGGCACGCTTAGAGGTCACGTGGGTGGCACGGTCGAGGGAAGGAGCTGGCGGCTCCTGGTGAGACGCTTGTGGCCAGTGGGCAGGCCCTGGAAGGGGCTAAAAGCCAGCCTGCTCACGGGGCAGGAAGGGTGGGAGGACAGTCTGGGGAGGAGAAGGCTGCTAAAAGAACTAGGGCAGCCCTTCTCCTCAGAGAAACAGTTGCAGCGCCAGGGAGACCACCGTGGCCCGAAGGCTCCCGTGTGTAACCGGAGCATCCCCCCACCTCTTGTCTTGGAGCAAACACCAGCTGGTCCACCTCTAGGATCACAGGTAAGAGCCTGAGGGTGACTTGGGTGGGGCAGGCTGTTCCCCCCCTGCCTTGTAAGCACCAGAGGCTAGAACAAAGCTTCCACCCATATGCCTTTGATAGCGCACTCCGAGTCCTCCCCAGCCCGGCTCGGGCTGGTGGAGGCAGGCTCCGTTTTGGCCTGCAGTGTCCTTGTGGTGCAAAGCATTGTGGTGCAAAGCATTGTGGGGCTCAGCTCCGTCTTTCTTTTCCCCCCTTTTAGGACATCAGAAAATCTATGAACAGGTACGTGTGCATTTCTTCTTCTCCGCCCCCCCCCCCCGGTATTAGTTCCCCCAATTTGCAGTCTGTGGGTCAAGAGAAGTGCTGCACTTGTTGCTTTCCTCCTTGAGCAGGTCAGCTGTTGGGTTCCCTGAAAGGAGAGAAATCGGAAGGCAGGCCCCTTTCTGTGGGAACAAAGTGCATCTGGGTTCAGTTTCCATAAAGCCAGCATCACTAACAGTGGGGCTGGGCTGGAGCTCATCCATCCCTGCCATGCTTGTGCACCAAAAATCCTGATGGATCGTGGCCTGTGAATCGGGCTGTTCACTCTGTTGCCTCCCAGCATGTGGCACCTGAGCACATGGTCTCATCACACACGAAATTCTGAGGACAGTTCCTTGAACCAGCTTTCTGGCTCGCAAACCTTAACACTTAATGCAGTTGGTTCAATGGAAGCGAATGCTTTTATCGGCTGTGTTCACTTTTTTCCCTTCATGTCAGCATTACACTTCAACATTGAAACTTCCCTCAGTCAGGCTGTATCACATAACGGAGGCTGGAGGGGAATACTGGTGACTATTAGATGGACCTGTTTGGCTAGGAGTGTCCCTGTTTGCCTTAAAATGCAGGTGCTCAGCAGGCCAGTTTCAGCTATTTGAAGAGGGCTCTAGTCTGGAAGAGAAACTGACTGACTTCTCTCGGAAAGGGGCAGCGCTAAAGGCAACTCTGACTCGATTCCAAGGTATGTGGGGAACATATATCCTGACTTTTTTTGGTCAGATTGGCTTGTGTCTAAAGATAATGCGTATGCCAGCAAATTTGGGCTAGTTGTTAGGCAGTGAAGTCATGCTCCTTGGATGCATAACCCCCTATGTGGAATGCTAGCTCAAGTAAGAGAAGGTGTTTTCTCCTGAAACTAGCATGTAGGGGGGTGTTGCAGTTAAGCCCCAAGGGAAAGAGTTTCATCAGGAGCTGGGTAAGGGCACATGCTAGGAGCCAGAAGCAGTGAACTCCTTGCATAGCCTTGGGCAAGTAACTTTTTCAGGCTTTGCAACCTTCCCCCTGCCCTTAGCATTGGGGGGGGGGCAATAATACAGCTTGAATACAATACTAGTGCAGGAGAAGCATTTTTGTAAAGATTGCAAGTGAAGAGTTCGGAATGCTTGGAACTGTATAAATAAAACTGTATAAATATTACTAAGATTGTGTATAAGATCTGTATAAATATTACTAAGTTACTAAGAACAATCCCTCCATGCTCCTGCTGGCTTAAGTATGATAGAAACGGCTCAGTGGAGCCAGATGAAGCATCTTGGATTTTAGTGCAAACCAGAACATAGTGATCCTATGTTATCTCGAGCAGTTAGCTGAAAACCCGGGCTTTTTGAAGTCCGTATATTCCCTGTGTTGACTGTGGGCAACTTGATCAAGCAGTTTACTGATATGCAACAACAACAAAAAGCTCTCTGATTCCATTTGGCTGAGTGTGATGATGTGGCAGTGATACTTAGAAAGGGAGGCTAATGTAGTCGGTGACTAGTTGGTTGAGAGGTTTCCTTAGGCTCATTCTATAGTTGCAGAGTTTAGCAGGATTCCATGGAGAGCAGTCCTTTGTCTTGCTTAATTATGGTCTGACTCCTGAGGATATGATGGTGGATTGGGGTGGAAAGGACTCTAGGTGACTGTGACAAAGGACCAGTTGGCCACAAGACAGCTCTGCAAATTGGGAACTTGATGAGAGAGAACAATAATGTAGAAGGGGGAATCCTGTTGTCCTTTCCATTCTGCATCCTAAAGTATGCTGTTCCATCATTTCTCTGTAGTAGCTGCTATATCTGCTCTGAAAGACTAACAATGACCACTGAGATCTAATGTAAGAAACCCAGATTAAAATTACTGGTCCGATAAGCAGTTCACTTTAATTGCTATGAGTGGGTTTCTCATGTAGATTTTGGGAGGCTCAACAATCTTCAAATGGTGTTTCTTGAGATATGAATCCATCTTCTTTGCCTCTCGTATCTAGATCATGTGATATCTGCTGTGGAGAAAGCTGAGATTGTGAAAATGGTGAATGATAAAGGTGGGTTTTCATGATTATGTTTGCAAGCACCTCGCTGTTGAGCTCTCTATGCGATTCCAATAAAAGCTGCTTGTATTTTGGCAAACGGTCGAGTATTACATGGGGTCATGAAGGTGGCACTGTAGATGTTAAACTCAAGCATTGGGATATATAGAGTGGAGGAATTGAAAGTTACATGGAAGACCCTTGCCGGATAGGGAGCCCTATCAAAATCCTTAAAAAAAAAAATCCTGGTCAGATAGTGCTGGCACTTTAAAATGCTTCTCTCTAAAACATGAGTAGGTATCTTTTTATTCATATTGCCAAATATATCAAACCTGTTGTTTATCAGATGCCACTAAATTCAGATATGTAGTGTATGTACAGGGAAATTACTGCAAAATAAGAAGCTGGTTCATATGCAGTGAGCTGCATGTAATGGAGCTCTTCCATAGGATCTTGTTCGTCCATATAATAGGGTAATGTGGTTTGGCTAGAGCTGTCTACTCTGCAGGGCAGCTGCTCTCTGCATGGAGTGTGTGGTGGCCTTGCCTTTTGTGGTGTTCGAGTTGATGGTCTGTTAGCCCTCCCAGTTCTGTGTATATGAAGCAGCTTTATGTAGCGGTCTGACTACTGGTCAGTCTAGTCCAGTACTGTCTGCTTTGACTAGCAGTGGACCTCCAAGGTCTTGGGCAGAAGTTCTTCTAGCCTGCAGTCCAAGATCCTTTGAACTGGAGATGCGGAGGATACTGTAGTTCAATTTAGAAAGATGTCATTTGCCCAGAGGGGTCCTTATGACTTCTGTGCCTGTCAAAAGCTCTGCTAATAGCATTTTCAGCCCCCCCCCCCAGTCCTAGGTCCTTAGTTATACCACCCTGTCGTCTACCAGGATACTTGGGGAGCTGAAACATAGCTGTAATAGAACTGGGAAAATTGAGATGCGCAAAGTAGTTGAGGTGTGTGAGAAGGTTCCAGTCTTTAAGCTCATACTGAATGGTATCTTCTTGTGTTCAGCAGATGCGAGTCTTGATCCTGACGCGCCAAGCGCTCTTCTGCCGGTGGACCAAAGAAGCCTAGGACGCGAAGAATACCAGCAGAGGCTGCCTGCCTTGCAGTATATCCCTGATTCGCTCAAGGAATTGGATTCCAGGGCTTTGGTTCTGGGTTGTGATGGGTTTACCTCTGGGCGATACTTCTGGGAGCTGGAAGTGGGTGATGGGGAGTTCTGGGCTGTGGGGGTCGCCCGAGACCCTTCAAAGAAAAAGGGGATGATGGACTTCTGCCCAGAGGAGGGGATCTGGGCGGTGGGGCTGTGGAAGGGCCAGCACTGGGCTCTCACTTCCCCTGTGACGGCCCTGTCCCTGAGCAAGCACCCAAGGAGGATCAGAGTGTCCCTGGACTACGTAGGAGAGCGCGTGACCTTCACCGATGCCGACACGGATGACCCCATCTTCACTTTCCCGCCGGCCTCTTTTAACGGAACCCGCAGCCAACCGTTGCTGTGGGTCGTGGGCTTCCCAGCTCAGATGGTGTTTCTGAGGCGCATGGGGGTGAAGTACCCAGCAGGGGTCCACGAGATGGACCTCTTGAGCCCATGATCTTAAGTTTGCAGAGGCCCACTGTAGACAAATACACCTCCATCTTCCCAAAGTAATGTGGAAAAACAAGCTTGTTCCACAGTAAGAAAGTGGAAACTTTTATTGTAACTTCTGCCTGATCTGTTGGAGAATGTGGCGAGGGGGCAGAACTGCTTTCCTTGCACCAAGGCCTTACGATGTTGCCCAAGGGAAATAGCACAAGGACTAGGAAGAGTAGATTGTAGGCCTTTCAAAAAATATCGCTGTTAGAACATCTAAGGGAATGTTGTGACCCTTTGTAGTAGTAGGGTCGAATTTGGAAAAATTTTTAGCTATTGAAATTTTATCTGTTTTTGATCAATTCATACTTCATGTTTTATCTTTATTTTTTTAATGCTTGCATTTATTTTAGCTTTATTAACCTAGTGGAGTGTCTTCCACTAGGAGGCATGGCCCCAAATGTAACTCTTTGCGTGGTTTGGCCTGTAGGCAACCCTTGCACAGAGGTGATTTATCCCGAATCAAGCATCCCTGAATCTTACACTCATGACAGTTTTGTCTGTTGATCACTTTACTCTAGCCTCTGCAACCAACAGCCTCATCTCTTTTCCTTTGGCTGGCTCATTCTGAAGTTTAATTTCATCTTTCCCAAGTGGATGCTGGAGATGAAGTGGGTAAAACGCTGTGCCATCTTCTTAAAACTGGGTGTTCTGATTTCCCTGACAATGAGAAAAATACATGTCTAAATGCTTGTGAAAAGAACCCTGAGGTAATAGTTGACATTGCTGCATACTGTAAAATAAATAAAAATGTATGTAGCATTTTCTTTAAATGCATCTCGCTGTCTGTTTTTGGTGTGTCTGGGTCTTTTTCTTCGTAATGGGTCCCCTCCCTTTGAAAATGCTCTGGTGCCTCATTGGACGCAGTATGGCTTTAAAGTGACTGGAAGTGTCCTGAGAATGCACTGCCTCTTTCTGTACATTTCTTACATAAAAAAGTAAGCACCTCTTTTAATAAAGCATCCTTTTCTGTCTCAGGAAAGTGTGTGCAAAAATTATCCTAAATAGTTTATGTGGCTTTCATCGGGTGAATGGGGCCCAGCTTCAGGTTTCTGTGTCTTCCTTGGCTTACTCAGAGAAGAAATCAATAGCTTGTGCCCACAGAGGGGATTCTACTTGATCACTTCAGTCTTTCTTACTGCCGGCTTTCCAGGCACCAGGAATGTAGAGACCAAAGGACACTAGGGATTGTGCTGTGAAACTAGTATTTTGCTCGGAGAGGAACCCAAAATTCACACAGCAAGCACCTTTGTCCGTTAGTGTTCTTCAATCTTGGGGTTAGGACCCCAATGTGGTCACTGAAGGTTTGTGGGTTCATGGCAATTTACAGGAATGAAAACAGTTGAATATCCTTGGACTAGCGCACCACCAGGTGAAGGGGGAGGCATCTGGTGCAGCCCTTCAGGTACCAGGAGATGCTGTCCCAATCCTGCTTGTGTTCTTGGCAATTGTGCTAAAATAGCTTTCACTAGTGCCAGGCTTCAGGGTAACTTTTTTCTGCACTCTCTAATAAGAATATTTGGTTAGAGCAGTGGTTCCCAACCTTTTTTTGGCCATGCCCCACCTAAGCATCTCTAAAATCCTGATCCCCCTCCCATGACATATAATTATTATTCAAAAAAGAGGGAAATTTAAAAAAATGCTTAGCTCAATTTATGAATAATAAGATAGAAGAACAATTAGTGGGCTTCCAAATTCACTGTTAATAACAAAAAAAATTCCCATAATAATAAATAATGCTAGTATTTATATACCGCCTTTCTTTGGTCATTAGACTGCTCCTTTAATTCAAGGCGGTTTACATAGGCAGGCTTTATTTCTCTAAACCCCCAAGGGTTTTTTACAGATTATAAAGAAGTTCTGTCTTTCAAGAACTACAACAACATACAGATGGAACTTTCGTGATCTAGTCCTTTCTGGCCCCACGATTGCATCCTTCTGGCTGATAGACGGTTTTTCTGCTCCCACCAAAGAAACAGCTGGCCCAGCACAACTCCTCTCTCACAGGCAGCTGGAGACAGCTCAGCTCTTATCAGTTGCAATTCTCAAGGTCTGCCGCTCACGGAAGCTTCCTGTGATCTCAAACTGGTGACCTTCAGATCTTATCTTCAGGCAAACTGAGGCAATAACCCTCTCAACTAAACTTCCTCCTTAATAGCTCCTCAAATTGCCCCCCTTAAGAATCAAATTGCTCCCCTGTGGGGCATGTGCCCCACCTTGGGAACGACTGTGTTAGAGTGAACAGAGCAGAGAGCGTACTGAAGGGAGTGGGAGGATAGTGGCCTGGAAGGGGTTGGATCAACAGTGGGGGTCCCCAGACTCGTGCAATGTGCCCAAAGGGATCAGCCTTAGGACCAGTAATTTTCAATTTGTTCATAAATAAAATGGCCTGGAAGTTGGCAGTAATGAGCAGGGAGGTGGCCAGGTGTGTGGATGACATTGAGCTGTTCCAGGCGGTGGAATCTAGAAGGATGTCTCCAAATTCCAGGAATGGATGGCAGATGTGCTTCAGTAAGTATATAGTGATGCCTACTGGAGCAAGTAACCCATAAGTTAACATATACCCTGGTAGGTTCTGAGATGCTTGCGATTGATCTGGAGGAGGAGGAGGAGGGGTGGTGACTATCTTGATTAAAGTATCAACCAGTGTGCAACAGGCTCAGGATAATTAAAAAGGGATTGAGAGTTAAAATGGCCAGTGTTATGCCATGGTGTGACCGCATCTGGAGTACTGTGTCCAGTTTTGGTCACCACAGCTTGAAAAGTGCAGAAGAGAGACCAAAATGATTATGGTCTTGGACACATCCCTTGTAAGGAAAGGCGATGGTATTTGGGGCTCTTTCTCAGTCGAAAAGAAGGTGCCTGTGGGGCAGGGCTGTTCTTAAGCCAATGTGACCAATGTCATCACATTGGGTCCCACTCTTTGGGGGTCCCCACACCAGCACAGTGAGCGTATTGCCTGCTGCTGCAGCCGGGATCTCTATGAACTGTAAGTCAGTGGGGTGAGCACAGCAACTTTACCTTGGGGGCCCCCACCTGCCCCTGCCTCCAAACTGCCCAAAATGGGCCTCCTGGAAGCAGTTGGTAGTGACATTATCATGTCACCACCAACTATTTCCAGGTGCCACATGTGGCACCACAAGCGCTTTTCTTGGTGTGTGGGTGGGGCCCCGTGGAGAGGATGGCGGCCCTGTGAGGATGCCCTGGGTGCGCCATCCTCCCTGACCACGAGTGGTCCAAACGCACTTTACAGTGGCCTTCGTGCCAACCAAACGTTGCTGGCCTAACTCCAGGTTAGGATTGCAGCCTAAATTTGTCCAAACACTTGGATTTTCCTCAAGGTTAATTTGCAGCTAAATGTCAATTTGGTCTCCAAAATAGGGAGAAATTTGGTCTCCAAAATACCTTTGGAAGGCAGGCTTGGGAAATTATTATTATTTATTAGTTGGATTATTATTATTTTATTTTATTTATTAATAAATTTATTTATTTTTATTTATTTATTTAATTTATTTAAATTAAATTAATTTATTTAATTTCTATCCCGCCTTTCTGCCCCATGGGCACCCAAGGCGGCTTACATTAAAAATACAATAAATCACAGTGTTTAACAATTAAAAACAATATTAAAAACAATATTTAAAACAGTTAAAACTTAAAACAGCAAGCCCCGTGGATCCAATGTAAAGAAGAGAACATAAAATGCCTGCCAGCCTGTCAACAATTAAAGACTTGTTTAAATAAATAAAAAAGTCTTCAGCCCCCGCCGAAATATTGCCAAAGAGGGAGCAGTTCTTAATTCTAAGGGGAGGGTGTTCCAAAGTCGGGGGGCCACCACCGAGAAGGCCCTATTCCTGGCCGCCATCCCCCTCCCCTCTCCTGGTTACAAAGAGTGTTGGAAATTTTGATGTGCAATAAAATAACGTGTTTTCACTTTTCTGTTCCCACGTGTTCTGGGTCCATTTGGTCCAAGTTTCATGGCTCACAAGGCGAGAACCTCCGGGTGCCCCCAAGAGCCAAATGGCCTATGTGGGAAGTGTAAACAAACCAAACAGCTCATTCAAGGGATGTGAGTGTTATTTTTGTAGTGTTGTGGCTTCTTAAGTGGAAGAGGACAGGCTGTACTAGTCAAACTAGAGCTTTGGATGAATGGTGGCAAGTGGGCGGCAGCTGCTAGGAGGAGCTCTGCTGTTCCTAGCATGGAAGAAAAAAAATCCTGGCCCTGCGCTAGCCAGAGCAGGGAAGGTTGTGCTGGGTAGTGCGGGAGGTAGGCGAGGGTGGCAGAAGGGCAGTTCTGAGGCAGGGAGGGGGTGTTTTGGGGCAGGGGGAGGGCTGGGCCAGGTTGGGCGATGCAATTGGAGCTGGCAGCTCGCCCTTCCTCCTAACCTGCAACCGGGCTTCTTGGATTTGCAACAACTCGATAGCTGGTGTGGATCTGAGAAGTCCCATCGGGATGGCTGGAGCGTTACACGGAGTAAGGGGAAAAATATATTCTTACCCCAAGGTGACCTCCAGCTGCTTCCTAATGGACTGGCTGTTCCGGCCCAGGGTGAGGATTGCAGGTGGCTACCAGTGCAGAGAAGACTGAAGTATGCAAAACTGCCTTCATCATGTATTTATGAATCAGTCAAACAGTATTTATATACTGCTTTTCAATAAGAAGTTCACAAAGCAGTTTACAGGCCAAAAAATAAAAGTTACATGGCTCCCTGTCCCAAAAGGGCTCACAATCTGAGAAAGGAATGCAGACCACCACCAGCAACAGCCACTAGAAAAGACACTGCGTGGGGGTGAAGAGGGACAATTGCTCTCCCCCTGCTAAATATAAGAGGAGCAGCACTTGAGAAAGTGCCTCTTGCCCAGTTAGCAGGGGTTCTGATGATGTATGATGGCTTCATGCAGACATGCAACTGGCTTCAGCATGTATGACTGACTAGCAGAGCTAGTCTTCCTCTTGTCTTCCTCTTGCTGAAGACATGCCTAGCTTGGAAAAGTGAAGCTTAGCTAGCTGCATTACATAGGGCTGCACGAATATGCGCCCCCCGCCTCCCCCCCCCCGCTCCATGTTTCTACCAACACACGTGGATCAATAATCACTGTAGACAAGGCTGAAGCATCTGGAGGACTGGAGTGGCTGTTGTTTGGGATGCTTTTTTCATCACAGCTCTCGGCACTGGCAGACTAGTCAAGGCACGTGCTCAAAACGCTCACTTTTGGGTTTCTCTGAACGGTCTGAGCTCAGCAAAACGGTACTGCAGATTCAGTGACGGCTGCAGCCAGCTCTGCACGGAGACTCGAGGAGGGCCTACTTTGTTCCCTCTGCCACAAATACGTCACTGAGCCGGTGGCCATCGAGTGCGGGCCCAGTTTCTGCCGGCTCTGTATTGCTCAGCGCTGGGAACAATGGGAAACGGATTTCTCTTGTCCTCGGTGTGGAGGAATATGCCTGAAAAGCAAGCTTGCACCTAGCAGGGAACTGGAGAACGTGGTACAAATAGCCAAGCGGATAAAGGCAGAGATGATGGCAGAAGGGGGAGAGGTGGAGAAAGTGTGCAAACTGCACCAGGAGCCCCTGAAACTTTTCTGCAAAGAGGACCAAAAGCTGATGTGTGCCACCTGCGTGGAATCCAAGGACCGCGATGACACTCGTGTTTTAGTGGCTGTGAAGGAAGCTGTCCAGGATTACAAGGTAAGAAATGTCCAATGTATACTTGGCAGCATCACTGTGAGTGCAATCCTAACCTGGAGTTCGGCTGGCACAGTTGGCCAGCACAAGGGCCATCGTAAAGCATGTTTGGACCACTCTCAAAGTCAGGGAGGATGGCACATGCCTTTATGCTGGACTCTCTGACTCTGAGAGTGGTCCAAACATACTTTACGGTGTCCCTTGTGCTGGCCAAACTTTGCTGGCCTAATTCCAGGTTAGGATCTCTCTCTCTCTCTCTCTCTCTCTCTCTCTCTCTCTCTCTCTCTGTGTGTGTGTGTGTGTGTGTGTGTGTGTGTGTGTGTGCGCTCAACATTGGGAGAAGCTTGTTGTATGCTGCAGGCTCTGCTCTCAGATTGAAACTATACCTGGGTGCAATAATTGCTCCTTTGTATCTGAAGACTCTTGAGAGTCCCCTGGACTGCAAGGAGATCCAATCGGTCAATCCTCCAGGAAGTCAAGCCTGATTGCTCCCTGGAAGGACAAATCCTGAAGCTGAAGCTCAAATACTTTGGCCACCTCATGAGAAGAGAGGACTCTTTAGAAACGACTCTCATGCTGGGAAAAATTGAAGGCCAAAGGAGAAGGGGGCGGCAGATAGTTACTGAAGCAAGGAACATGAAATTGGGCAAACTCCGGAAGCTAGTGGAGGACAGGGAGGCCTGGTGTGCTGTGGTCCATGGGGCCGCGAAGAGTCGGACATGACTTAGCGACTGAACAATAACAACAGATATGCTATAGGGAATGTTTTTGTTGTTGAAAGGTCTCTTAGCAGATTTAGAAAATGAATGGTGACAGGACAACCTTCTACAGTGGGGCCAAATATATACTTATCATTTGAAAACCAGGTTGTTCTGGAGGATCGTTCTCTAGATGTGCTCAGAATTAACCAAGTCCACTACATGAGGAGTTAACTGTATAATGCAAAATATGCATATTTTATATAAACAGAAAAATGTAAAGAGGCTTTTTTTTGTGCTAGCTTTTCACAGTTCATTTTCAATAGCTTAGCTCAGTGATTCTCAAACCTTAGACTAGGACCTACTTTTTAGGATGGCACTCATATTGGAACCCACTGGAAGTGATGTCATTCACCTGGAAGTGATGTCATGGTCAGAAGTGACATAATCAAGCAGGAAGTGTGACATAATCAATGAGTCTCCTGGAATGCAAACTGGCATTCTTCGATTGCAGCAATTGCACAGCCATGAAACATCCCTGACAGAAAGCAAGATTAGGACGAAATATTATGCAAAAACAGTAAACTAAAAACAAAATTTTTTAAAAAACCTTTCTTGAAAACTAAAACAAAAGGAATCTAGCAAGAGTAAGGTCTGCAGCTTCCCAGATTGCTGCTCCTAACTTTCCGCAACCCACCTGACATCAGATCATGACCCACCAAGTGGGTCCCGACCCACTGTTTCAGAAACACTGGCTTAGCTCATGATATGATGCACCCATGCGCCATCATTTTCCTCAATGCCCATTTCTTTCAGAATTTTGAAAGCAAGGTGCTATGATTTGTAGATTGTCCTATCCCACATTTCAGAAAGGTGGCAGTATTGTACTGTACCAATATAGTATCACCTGCAGTCCAGAGGCTGCAGTTCTGAAAAGCACCGGAAGACACACTCAGGATCCACACAGAGAGATTAGATGTGCAGGATCCCTCTTGTACATCTGTGGATCGCTGCTGCTGAGTCAAATGCTGTAGTTTTTAGTCTACTTTTGTAGCCATGTGCTGTAGTAAGATAAAGTACAGCCGAAAATGTTGGCTACATACCAGCCAATTTCAAACCAGGAAATATTTATACAAGTGTGGTGCTATCTGTCCTGCCCTTCCTTCCAAGTGGGAGCCAACAGGCAATTTGGGGTTGCAGATCCCTGAAGAGCTACAACCAAGTAGCCTTCATACTCAAGAAAAGGATAAATGCCAAAACGTTTTGGTGAGTATTAGATATTAAGAGTGCAGACCCCCTTGCATTGGGGAGAGGAATTATGATCCAGTTGGTGTGCTGGAGTCTGGAGAGACCTGGCCTAGAATCAGCATTCAGGGCGCAATCCTAACCTGGAGTTAGGCCGGCACAGTTAGGCCAGCAAAGTTTGGCCTGCACAAGGGCCACCATAAAGCGTGTTTGGACCACTCTGTGAGTTAGGGGGGATGATGCACGTCTGTGTGCTGGCCTCTCTGACTCCAAGAGTGGCCCAAACATACTTTCCGGTGTCCCTTCTGCCGGCCACACTTTGCTGGCCTAACTGTGCTGGCCTAACTCCAGGTTAGGATTGCACTCTCGGCCTGCCACTTATGGTGCAGATGTGAGTAGAAGCTGGGCTTCCTTCCTGGGGAAAATGCTCCTCAATTCATGGTTTATTTGCGGCTGGGAGAGGGGCTGTTTCCAAAGGTACCTTATATCTGTTGTTTGCCTGTTCGTTCTGCTCCCAATAGAAAAAGGTGGATGCTGAGAAGCAGAAGATTATGTCCAAATTTGAGGAAGCTCAGCAATTTCTGAAGCAACAAGAGAAAAGCTTGTAAGTGCACGCAGGACCAGTGGCCCCATCTTAAAATCATTTGTTTCAGCTTCCCCTCCCACCAGGGTAGCTCTCTCTCTCTCTCTCTCTCTCTCTCTCTCTCTCTCTCTCTCTCTCTCTCTCTCTGCTAGGTTCTCTCTATAACTCTGGTCTCTCCCCCCAGCAGGCCTGAGTGGGGCACAGGGGTGGGGGGAAGGAAATGCCACGGCTTGGACCTTGGCATTACCCAGGCAGGCCAGCTCTTGTTTGGTGCAGAACTCAAACATCTCCTTCCTGAGTGGCAAGAGGTGAGCTGGTGGGTGCCACATCTTAATGCTGGGGGTACCGCCAGCCATTTTCACACCTGGAACACAGCTGCCTCTGGCCTTTACCTGCTTGTTGCCTGCTGAAACTTCAGGCCTGGCACCTGCTTTACACCTGACAACAAGCAGGGAGATGGGAGAGACTGCTGTGAGAAACTTCCAGCAAACCCTGAGAGAAATGGCCCCCTTCCCAAATGTGCCACATACCCCAAGTCACAACTCCTTCTTATTCACTTGGTGGGCTTTCTTCCCCTTCTCTCCCCCCTTTCTCTCTGTAGGCTGCCTGCTAAATAAATTCACCTGGGGCCCAATTTGATGCATGTCTACTTAGAAGTAAGTCCCATTATAGTCAACGGAACTTACTCTACCGTGGATAGGACTACAGCTTTGGTGGGCCATCTCCCCTTTTCTCTGCAGCCTGCCAGCTTCCACCAAGTGAATTTCTGTCATTCTCCCTAGCTGGTGGGAAGGGTAGGCTTGCTCTTCTCAAATACCTTACATTGCAGTTGTTCAGATTTTGAGTGATTCTCAGGGGTGGTGGCAAATTTTTTGTGCACGCACGCGCGCGCGCACACACGTGTGTGTGTGTGTGTGTGTGTGTGAGAGAGAGAGAGAGAGAGAGAGATGGGAGGTCTGGGGGCAAACACATACCCAACAAATTAGCTCCAAATTGCCTGACGGGCGCAGTTTCCCCCAACAGGGGTCACACGCACGCACATGTGCGCGGCCTGTGCCTGGTGATATACCAATTGGTCCCAGTTTCAACTCTAAAAATTATGGTAAGTCTACTTAAATATTTCCCAGGGCCAATCAGAAATAGGATGATCTCATCCTCTGTCATTACTGCTGAGTGATTCCTCAGCTGTGTGTGGCTCAGGACTCCTGGGTCCTTTCTCTGGCAAAATGACTTAGCACATTTACCCTGTGACTGGGCCTTTAGCCATTCAGGCCTGTAAATTTCTTAGATTTGAATCTCAACACCCAACACTTTTGCTGCTCCCCCATGCAACGTTCAGACAACTCTTAGCAGGACTGGGTGTCTCTTTTGCGTCTTAAACCCATCTCCGCAGAATGGATGAGGGGGAGAGGATGATAGGGTTTAAAAATATGTGTGTATGGTGTGCACTGAAATGCTAGAAAGGGGGATCACCCGATATAGATGACAAAATGGGCAGGACATTTGAAATAGCATGGGTAGGCTTGGGAAGGACTTGCAACATGCTTTGAAGTGATGCCATTGGCATAAGTGCATACATGGAAAGACCAAAAGTGTGAATTTTTTTTAATGTAGAAGTGTTTTTAAGCATAATCAGTTACAACTGAGTAAGAACAATAAAGAGATAAACTTCAGATCTTCAAAAGGTGAAGATACATTCTTATTGCATGGGATATTTTGAGAAGAGCTGTTTCCTCACTAGAACGATGTTTCTGAGGTCTGATTGACGCTTTAGTGTTAGTTTTCTCAAAGGCACATAGCCCTAGGACAGGTGCTCCCAAGATCCTACTTGGACTTTGGAGCTGCGCTAAGTGTTGGCAGGAATGGGCCTGGGGTGTCCCAGTGATGCCGCTGTGGTCATGGTGCCAAGGAAACCGAGGGGCTTCAAACCTACCTGAGGAGTTGTGCTGCCCTCAGAGATGATCCGGGATGCCCGCAGGCCTTCCTGATGCTCAAAATAGCTCCAATCAGTGTTCAGAGCACGCTTCTGGTTTTTGTGTGAACCCTCTGTGAGGCCATCGTGACCCCTCAAGTAGGTTTGGAGCCCGCAACAACATTATGACAGCAGTGCCTCTGGAACACCCATTTCTGGGCCATTTCCCTTAAGGGGACCTTCTGGTTCCTGTAGTGGATCATGATGCACCACTTTGGGAACCATTGCCCTAGAACCCAGATTTACAAAATTTCAGCTGGAATTTATAAAAATTACTGTCCAGAGGTGACAAACCTTATTGTCTGATCCAAGACAGATGGGAATATTTTCCCCCCAGCTGAATTTGCTCAGGACTGAAATGATACTTTGCCTCATTTCTCATTCCCCTGGAATGAAATTGTACTCATGGTCATTAAAAAAGTGAACGATTTGTCCTTTTGGCATAGAAGATGACTTCATTTGTTATTGCATTAAAATTGTTAACTGTTTTTTAAAGTGTTATTGTTATTAATGGTATTTATATACCGTTATGTTATCTGTATTGGTGCACCTGCCATTTGAGGTGCAGTTCACGGTTGTAGCAAGCACTAATCTCAGTCACAGTTAAGAACATAAGAAGAGCCCTGCTGGATCAGGCCAAAGGCCCATCTAGCCCATCTTCCTGTATCTCACAGCGGCCCACCAGGTGCCCCAGGGAGGCATGAGACAACAAGATGCTTGCATCCTGTTGCCACTCCCTTGCACCCGGTAAATTAAGTTGCACTCCCTTGCACCCGGTAAATTGTATTAAATAAATAGTACTGCAGCCACCCAAGGGCAAGCCCACATAACAGGCCTGTTTGCTCTGTGCTCTCTTCTGTGCTCTCTGAAAGGTGAAGATACATTCTTATTGCATGGGATATTTTGAGAAGAGCTTTTTGAGAAAGGAAACTGGAGGCAGCGCCCACAGCCTGGGTTGTTCATTTGGCTCAATTGTTTATGCTCTGTGCCCACCAATAAGCTGTGAGCCAGACTAGCCAATCAGATGCAGGGAATTCTAGCCAATGGAACTTACTGCCTTTGCAGAAGTATTTTGAGAAATAAATGTTCCGCAGTGCTCAAAACACATCACAGCGTGTTAGCTCAAGAATCCCAACTACAGTCTTGTAAGGTGGACTGGTATCAGTATCCCCACCTTCTACAGCAGTGTTTCTCAAACGTTTTAGCACCGGGACCCACTTTTTAGGATGGTCCATCCAGGACCGACCGGAAGTGATGCCATGGCTGAAAGTACTATAATTGTGTCACTGGAGCCTGCTGCTTTCCTGAGAATGCAGCCAAAAGTTGGGTTATTTCTCAGCCATTTTCAAATAGCAAAGCAAATAAGAAAGGGGAAAAAAGCCTATTTTTGGACACAAGCAAAACAACCACTCACCCCTCCCCCTTTCTAGCATTCCATCTTCCCATGTTTTCAATATAGCTGCCTTAGGTGCTTTGCGACCCACCTGGAATTGGCTCACAATCCACTGGTGGGTCCTGACCCACAGTTTGGGAACCACTGCTGTACGGAATTAAAGGAAGGGCTGGGATAACTAGAATAGTGGCTAATTTGAAGCCACAGAGTAAGCACATGGCAATTTGATCTGAAGGACTGTTCAGTATAGGAGAGCTGTTACGTTGTGCTATGGCAGAAATATCACAACTCAGCTCTGAACCATAAGAAAGAGGATGCACGTGCCTCTGAGGATGTGCAGAGTTCATGCCATCACTACTAAGGAGGCACAATTGGAGGCCATGTAGCTGGGAGTAGTTATGCCTTGTGGTGACCTGATATTCTGAGTGCATCCAATTTCAGAAAATGTCCCCTATCCTACCCCTCCCCCCCCAGCAGTCTTCTCACCCAAGCCAATACTTAACCAGGCTGTATCCCTGAAATTCATTGACAAGGACCAAGAGTCAACTCTGGAACCCAGGACGTACTGTTGTAATGAAGGGTGCCTCTGAGTTTGTGCAGAGAGATTTCCTCTCATGATCGAGGATCCAGAACCAGACTTGTATGTCTGGGACTAATGGTGGCGGCTTCTGGGTGAGAAGGAGCAGCTTTTCTGGCAGGCTTGAGCTGCCTCAGCTATTGTTAGACATGAATCACTGCTCCCACCCCCACTGAGACTGATGAAATTTCCCCAGTCACACGGACACTGGAATCTTCTATTTTTGATTCCCACCCCAAATGAGGCCTGGCACTGCCTTTTCTCTCTCCCTCTTTAAACCCTAAAGGAGCCTAAACAGTTCAGAGCTTGACTTGTTGCCAGTTTAAGAAACCAGAAGCTCCCGAAATGAGCTCGCGACAGAAGCTGGTTCCTGGCATGGGCCCACCCACCTTCTGTTTCGTGCCAAGCATTCGGTCCCTGTATGCAGTTGCAGGGGGCGAAGAAGACGGAGGCACTCCTGTGTGCCAGGAAGGAGCCATGGCCGCTGTCTTCCTCCCTGGGAACCTCCAGGATGAGGCCACTTGCTCGGTCTGCCTCGAGTACTTCAAAGACCCCGTGTCCATTGAGTGCGGGCACAACTTTTGCCGAGTCTGCATCACCAAGAGCTGGAAGAACCTGGAAGCCGACTTTTCCTGCCCTCAGTGCCGGGAAATAGTCCAGGACAGGAACTTCCGACCCAACCGCCAGCTCGCCAACATGTCCGAGATCATCAGCCAGTTCATCATGCGGGGCGCGAAGGGGCTCGAGGACGACGGGCTCTGCGAGAAGCACAAGGAGGCTCTGAAGCTCTACTGCAAAGACGATCAGAAGACCATCTGCGTGGTGTGTGATCGGTCTCGGGAGCACAGACCTCATGCTGTGGTCCCTGTTGAAGAGGCTGCCCAGGAGTACAAGGTACCTCTCAGTCTGTCTTTGGTTCTAGTGCACTCATGAGCTGTGTAGGCTTGGTCCTGAATGTGCATGAACACCGTTAAACGTACACGTACGGTCCATGCTCTTTATATGTGACTTCGCTGATCTGCGAGAGGCAGAATTGCTGCTGTCTTCATTATCCAATATGCAGAGACTTTCCAAAGGCCACAGAGACCTTTAGAGTGGCACCTGCGACCAGCACTGCCCCCTTTAAAATGGCTGGCAGAAGCATCCGCTGGCCATGTTTAAGGGGTCCATGCTGGTCGCAGGTGCCATTCTGAAGATTCCTGCAGCTTCTGAAAGGGCTCTGCAGCATTCAGAGATCTTTTGGTACTTCCTGCTGCACTCTGCTGGCTTCCTAAGGGTCTCTGCTGGATGCTTCTGATGGCAGATAGGGTACCCCTTGCACCTAACCCCATGGATCCCATAGGATCAATGGCTTGTTATTTTTGAGTTCACTCTGCGATGATTTCCAGGAACCTAGTGGATAATGAGGATTGACTGTACTTTGCAAAAAACAATAGCGCTAGAAAGAACCTGGAGGACATCTAGTCCAACCCCCAGCACTGTGATACATCAGATGTGGCCAGACTGGCTTCTGATGCATTTGAATATTTATCATTGTTTTATTATTGCATTCAAATCCCAAATCCATTAGAATTGAAACCCCAAATTTCATTCATTTGTAGGCTTCCCAACATATCCGTGTCAGTGATCTTGATCTCTGTTTGAATATGGTTCTAGATATATATGGTTCTTGTTGCTTATAGCACAGCAACATAGAGGTTTTTCCTATTCACGCATTGGGACTTGACTCCACACATGTAATTGTCAGGGCTGCCCTTGCTAGACAAGAAAAGGTTAAGTAAGTAACCCAATTCCTGATCTATTTCTGGAAGGGAGACTTCCCAAAGTGGGAACGAGATCCCAGGCTGACACGAACTCTCTGGGAAGCAGGAGCCAAGCTTTCTGTACCTACCATCAACATGTAAATAGCTACTGGTACTTAAAATAGAATCTACAGCTGATAAACGTAACAGAGCTGAACAGGAGGCAGTTGCTGTGTCCCTAGAAGATTTGGATCTGGGTACAGTTTTGCCAGAGTCCCAGCCCATTGCTTCAAACACTCCCTCGCACAAGTGGTCCTCAGTATGTCTCTGATCCACACCATATTACCATCCTCTGTCTTTGCATGAGAATGACATTATGGTTAAAGAGATAACCAAGGTTTAGGGCGCGATCCTAACCTGGAGTTAGGCTGGCATAGTTAGGCCAGCAAAGTTTGGCTGGCACAAGGGACACCATAAAGTGCGTTTGGACCACTCTCGGAGTCAGAGAGGCTGGTGCACGTCTGTGTGTTGGTTTCTCTGACTCCAAGAGTGGCCCAAACATACTTTATGGTGTCCCTTGTGCCATCCAAACTTTGCTGGCCAAACTGTGCCATCCTAACTCCAGGTTAGGATTGCACCCTTAATCTAAGCCAGGGTTAAGTCTTAATGAGTGCTGGCTCAGGTTTAATTCTGGTTATCTCTGGAACCTGTTTTCTGTGTGAGTGTTCAACCTTAGAACATGTGAGAGCTGGCAGTGGAGTGCCTTTCTCTTGCTGGTCTATCCAACTCGCTTTTGTGCATCCTGATTGGTTCCAGCTCTTGGGACCATGTGTGTGTCTTTTTAACCCCATCTGGAGATGCCAAGGATAAAACTTGAGGACTTCTGCCTGCAAATTCTAGCACTGAGCTACAGCTGCTCATCACTGCAGTCACAACACCCACATATGTGAGAGTATTGGGCATCAGGTCCTCCGAGGCAGAGAGTGTGACTTGAAGGCAGATCTGAGCTTCGGCACATCTAATTTTAGAGTTTCAACACTGAAGGCAACAAATCTTCCCCATGCGGCTGGTAGGGTTGCCAGGTGGAGCGGCAGGGCAAGGAGGCCCAGCTGGCAGCGCCACCCGCTCTTTGCTTTGAATGTCTTAAAGGTACAAGTTGCTTTTGGGGTTGATACTTGGCAATTCTGGTGGTTGAATGCACCCAACCCCATATACTTATATGTGAACTCCAAAACTCCTACAATGATCTCAGCTACCACCCCCACCCCATCCCACTTTTCCCAGGGTATGATTTCTGGGGTCCTGATACCCTGGCTCAGAGAGCTGCCAGCTTTTCCCGGCAGGTTTCTTTAATACCTGCAAGTTTCTTTAATACCTGCAGGAGACTGAGGGATTCAATAGGTGAGACCTTCTCCATCATGGGGAGATTTCTGAGCCTGCCTTCTTTCCCCATTTGGGATCCATAGGGCTGGGGCCAGAGCCAGCCCTATATAACTCCCCCACATGCTTTGAACTTTGGTCCTGTGATTCTATAACACAGTGGTTCTCAAACTTTTTAGTACCAGGACCCACTTCTTGGAATGACAGTCTGCCCAGGATCCACCGGAAGTGCTGTCATGGCTGGACAATGTGCCATCATTGTGACACCAGATGATGGATGTGCCATCATTGTGACACCAGAACCTGCTGCTTTCCTGTGAATGCAGCTGTAAGTTGGGTTGTTTTCAGCCATTTTCCAAAAGCAAAATGAATCAGAAAAGAAAAAAAATCCTGTTTACAATCTTGACACAAGCAAAACAACCACACAGCACTTCCCCTTTCCAGCATCTCATCTTCCCCTATTTTCAATATAGCTGCCCTAGGTGCTTTGCGACCCACTGGTGGGTCCCGACCCACAGTTTGGGAACCACTGGTATAACACATTGTGAGTGCTCATATGCGGTATTCTCCTAGTCACAATGGTTATATTCTACCTCCATGTTCAACTGCAAAGGCCACAGTGGCAGGAGAGGGCAGATTGCTTACATGTTCAGTTTGTGGGCTTCTCAAGGCTTCTGGTCAGCCACTATAGGAAACAATGTGCAGGGCTAGATGGACTGATGGTCTGATCTAGCAGGGCCCTTTTTGTCTTCTAGAACAGCAGTTCTCACAGACTGGGACTCACTTTTTAGAATAGCACTTGTGTTGGGACCCACCGGAAGTGATGTCATTAACCTGGAAGTGATATCATAGCCAGAAGTGACATCATCAAGAAGTGCCATCAGTGTGACGTAATCACTCCTAGAATGCAAACTGGCATTCTTGGGCTGAAGCAACTGCACAACCATGGAACATCTCTGACAGAAAGCAAGATTAGGACAAAATATTCTGTAAAAGCACTGAACTAAAAACAAAATTAAAAATACCTCACTTGAAAATTCAAACTGTTAACACTCCCAAAAGGAATATACTATAGCAAGAGTAAAGTCTGCAGTTTCCAAGATGGCTGCTCCCAGCTTTCCATGACCCACCTGACATCAGGTTGCGACCTACTAAGTGGGTCCTCCCCCAGAGTTTGAAGAACATTGTTCTAGAACATCTGCACTGTGGAACTGATGCCTTTGCCTTATCTCTCAATATCTGCATGACACTTGTTCATGGGTTTGATTTTCCTCTGTGTGTTTGATGGCTGTTCTCTTGTTGGCCTTTCTACAGTAAAAACAATGTGTGTTTTTTTTGTAAATCTTAGGAACAAATACAGACCCGTTTGGATTTCTTGAAAAAAGAAAGGCAGGAGCTTCTGGAATTCAAAACACAAGATGACAAGAAAAGCCAAGATTTGCTGGTGGGTCCTTTTTGTTACTCACAAAAGTGCGACTGAGTGCAATCTGATATGGATAATTGGTTGGAAATATTGGAAGAGAGTTGGGTAGGGTTGCCAGCTGGCCAGAGGAAAAGGCCTGGCTTGCTTCTGCATCCTTTGCAGTAGTTTGGCCTGCAGGAATCAGCATGGGACTATATGCATTTATTTGTTTGCACATCAAGCATTGGATGGAAACAAATGACAAAAGTAGGCCAACTCAGAGTCAGTTGCAAGTCACTGGTCAGCAAAGAACTGGCTGTTATCAAGATCTGCTTCATGAATACCTGACAGCCAACATGAGCACTACTCAACCATTTTCCTTGCCATATTTATATATTTGCTGTCTTTCAATCCTGCCTTTCTCCCACGCTGAAGGGGACCCAAGGCAGCTGACAATTGAACATAAAACAAATACAGTTACATTAAAAGGTAAAGGTTTCCCTACGACCGACTGGTCTAGTCGTGACCGACTGTAGGGGGCGGTGCTCATCTCCGTTTCAAAGCCTGTAGAGCCGGTGTTTTTGTCCTAGGACAAGCTTCCGTGGTCATGTGGCCGGCATGAATCTACGCCGTAGTGCACGGAACACCGTTCCCTTCCCACCGAAGTGGTCCCTATTTATCTACTTGCATTTAGGTGCTTTCAAACTGCTAGGTTGGCAGGAGCTGGGACAACGGGAGCTCACTCCGTCACGCAGTCTTGAACTCCCGATCTTCCGGTCGGAAAGCCCAGCAGCAGCGGTTTAACCTGCTGCGCCACCACATCCCTTACATTACATTACAGTTACATTAAAAAATACTAAAAAAAACACTTTTAGATTAAAACAAAACAAACACTCTGAGCCCCAATATTAAAATACATCTCAACCAGAGGTATATTTAGGTTGCTGTGGG
Source organism: Lerista edwardsae (assembly GCA_029204185.1). Lineage (NCBI taxonomy): Eukaryota > Metazoa > Chordata > Lepidosauria > Squamata > Scincidae > Lerista > Lerista edwardsae. The sequence continues at coordinate 602,047 of JAJKFI010000004.1, forward strand.
GTGGGTGGGGAGGCGCTCCGGGTGGCAGTTGTGGTGGGGCCCAGATTGATAGGGAAGAGTAGCGGCAGCAAGGGGGGGAAGCAGGAATGTTTTTTGGCCTGCCTGCCCTCCCCTGCATCCGTTTGGCTCTGAAATGGAATGAGGACAGATCCTAGGCGTGTGGCATGGCAGTGCAAGGGGTGGGACGGGGCACTAGGGGTGCGGTGGCGCAGGGGAAAATGTCACGATGTCGCCTCACCCCACACGCAACTGGAGCCTCTTAAGGCTCTGATACCGATAAAAATGCAAGCCCACAGTGTCCGTAAAAGCTTTCCATAAATGAAAAGCTCTTAAGGCCCTGCTGAAAAGTCTCCAAAGAGAGAGCCATTCAGTTCCAGAGGAAAAGAATTCCACAACCGAGGAGCCACCACCGAGAAGGCCCTGTTCCTGGCCGCCATCCCCCTCACATCTCCTGGTGGCAGCACAGACAGAAGGGCCCCCTCAGCTGACCGAAGAGGATGGGTAGGTTTATATGGACAAAGGTGGTCTCTCAAATACCCAACTAGCTCTTAGCTACCTTCTTGTTTTGCTTCCTCTCCCTCCCTCTCTCTCTCTCTCTCTCTCTCTCTCTCTCTCTCACACACACACACACACACACACACACACACACACACACACACACAC